>JAPWLS010002480.1:0-12662 GCA_028551675.1 Tineola bisselliella
TGTTCTATTCAAGCCAGAAATAGGGAGTTTATAAATTAATCGCAATTAAAACATTATATTATAGTTCTTATATACTATAGAGGTTCAGTCGAAACTCCATTAGAGAGAAATTTTCATTAGCAATTTTCATTGAAGGTTTTGTTGGTAAATAGAAGTAATTGTATCTCGTTAGCCGGTGGTAGGGTCACGTCCGTGAGGGTGTGGTGGGTGTCGTCCGGTCACGCGCCATTTGTCTCTCTGTATACGCCGAGACAAACGTGAGAGGACAGACCGCAGACAGCACCGGATACATGCCACGCGAGTTTTTTGTTCATTAAATAAAATTCCAAAACTTCAGTAAATTATATCATACGCTAAAATCTCATATGTGCATTAAAAACAATTGAAAATGGGATAGATCAGCGCTTGGTCGCTGTAAACTCCAACGGAACGGTAGGATTAGTGTACAATAGCTGACGTCGACGTATATCCAAGATATTGATTTTGGAGACAATCCAAAAAAATTCAACCCAGACTCGACGCGTCAACCATCGTGCGTTGCCCCAGTCCCGACGTCAACCCTTTTACGAATATTAAATTCTGTTTTGCCACTTTACTACTCTACATTTTCCAGAAAAAAATATGAACAAGGTTTCGAAAGATCTATTCATTATTTAATATTTTAGGTTGTCGCTGTTGTTTTGCAATGTGTAAATTTACGGAGAGGATGTTCATTTGAAATGATTCATATTTGAAATTTCAATTAAGCGAGTATTTGTTTATGTGATTGAATGCATGCTATTTGGATGACTGTACAATAGATACTCTGTTGTTCCAATGCGAGGTATTTTAGCAATGAATGCATGTGATAACGTTTATTTGGATTTTTCTGAAAAGCCAGAAAACATTTGATTGTTTGTATGTACTGAATAGGCTCCGAAACTACTGGACCGATTTGAAAAATTCTTTTACCATTAGATTCCTACATTATCCCTGGTGAACATAGGCTATAGAATATTTTCAAAAACGTTAGGGATCCGTATGAAAACATCAATAATGTATATCGGAAATTATTGACAATAGAGCAGTGATGTACTACAGTTTTATAGAGGACATCAATATCTACAAAAAAATGTGCGATACCATATGTCTAACTATTACAGTTATGTCATAATAACTACTTTTTCATGTTAAAATTTAATTGCTGTATATCTTCAAAATGTGATTACGAAAAATCGAAAACCGCTCGGCGTACAAAAATGAAATTTTTTTTGTAAGAACAAATATGTCCTTAATTTTGTTTGTTACAAACGGGCAGTCAGTGGGGGTAGCCGTCGTTGAAACATGAAATATCGTTAAACTTCGTAGTTCTTTATATTTTTATTACTATGCGGATGAAGTCGCGGGCAACAGCTAGTATAAATATAAATATCAAGTAAAAGGCTAAATAATTGGAATCTTCTTAATTGCGAAATGTTCGAAACATTTTTTTTTCGTAAATATGATATCCTTATTGATAAATAGATTATAAATTTTTATTACGTAGTTCAAATTACTTGAACCTTTAATTACTTTAAGGAAACTTGTACAAACGCGCTCTATGAAAGGGTTAATCCAACCTTTGCAACGAAAGCAGAACATTTGCTTGATTAAAGGCAGCCCGTCAATCTATGTATAGACTTTATACTTCTCCATCTTCATAAGATAAGAGTGAACTTTATACGTATTAAACAAGTAGAATCCTGTGCAGGTATAAAGATTTATCTATAATTCTAGATTCAAGATATGACTATTCATTGAGACCACAAAGTTTTCTTTGAAACGTCTTTACTTTTCTTTATGAACGAGTCCGTTTCCGTTTATCTTGAAGTTTTTCTTTTTGTCGGAGCGTCAGCGTTCCGTTCGTTTCTTTTCTCATATTCCGCCGTTGCATTTGGCGTATCGGAAAAGGGGACGCGCAGTTCGCCTGCACCCCGGTTCCGTTGCTGATGAACCGATACCGGACAGTACACGACCCTCTTTGTACTATTCAGCTGTGCGAATGAAACGTGGATATATTATGACAACATTTTATGGCGGATGTATACAGAACATATACAATTGTATTAAACCTATTAAATTATTTATTGCACAGAAAAATTGACAGACAACATAACTAAACTTCTTTTTACACTTAACAAAATATATGTACAAGATGATCAATCATGTTGAACATATCCGTCTTAGACATGAATCGCCGCTCACTTCATCCGACAAAGTTCACAGCAATCTTTACAAACTTTTTCCTTGTATCTCAGCTAAACAACAATTTACTTTTCTTTGATTTTCAGAAGAGAAACATCTTTTGTTCAGTAAGTCTGTGTAAGAATTGCACTGTTTTAAAAACTATTAATAGAATTTAGCAAATAATAATAGGTATTAAGCAAAACGTTACTTAGAATAGTAAATCGATCTATCGATTGAGCACTCTGCTTACGTCTGACTTAATTGACGCTTCGCCGAGTACGGTCTTAAATTGGTGTAAATCCTCAAGGCACAGATCACGCCGACCGAGCGTCGGCTCTCGACGTGCCTCCTCCAATTACTTTAATTAAAACAATACCACGACTCCCGCGCTTCGTCGACTCGCCGCCTCTGTTTCCTATTTCCCTATTTAAATACGAGTTGAGTGGAACGAGCTACGTTCACCAGGCAAGATGTTACATTTAACAAGGTACACTTATGTGGAGCTTAATCAAATACTCATACCTGTCGCTTGTTCTTATGTAAATTAATTCAACAGTATGGTTCAGTTTTTAACTTTAGTTGTTTAATCATTATTATACTACTTATACAGACATTATTATTCAGTAATATTCGAAGTATTGGCTCATCTATCTTATTACTAGTAAAACAAGTAAGTCTAAAATCGATCAGAATTCAAACTGATTCAGCGACTTTAGAGCTAGTAATTTACTCTCGAGTTGGCTGAAGGCGACACCTGTCGAGCTGAGTGACGGCTGATAATGCGAAGCCCACGCCATTCACGCGCAGTCGAGCGCGAGCGGGTGTGGTGACATGCGCTTCTGTGGAACAGATTCCTCTAAAATAACTACAAATTATAATATAAAGAGATTGTTTGTTGTAATAGAGAGAAGCTTTTACTAATTGTTTGAATTGAAGTAATCTAAAACTACCAGCTAAGGTAAAGTAAGCTTCTAAAGCCAAGTATCATCGCCGAGGATTACAGTTTACATGAGACTGTGGAGCGAGAGCGGATACGAGGGCAACAGAAGCCAAACTATAGACAAGTTCCCCAACTTTCTTGAGAGCGGTTGGCAAAGTTTGACGTGCACGCGCGCGTACCTTAAGACGGGGATCCAATAAAGAATGCTGAGCGCGCTGTGAGCCAGATTAACAAGTCTACATTAAACTAAAATCTATGCTGTATATATTGATTGTCGATATACGAGCACATACAATAGATACCAATTAAAAGATGTAACTGGTAAAATTATGAAAATTTTATAATACATATATGGCTGATTTGCTAGAATGTTACTACTGTTATAGCTTTGTTCCACAGTTTTATGACTTTAATCAAATCGTTTCAGGGGTGTCACGGCGCGCCCAAATGGCTGATTGGTGAGGGTGTTACACTCCTGCTGAATAGGTCCACTACTATGGGGTAATATTACATTTTACATTGTTTTCTTAAAATATAACTTATCAATTAATAAAATAAAAAATCACAATTGTCAAAAATTAAATTAAGAAAGAGGTAGGTACTATATATGTATCATTAGGGAAATGGATCGTAAAGTTACGCTTATTCAAAATATAAGTTGCGCTCAAAGTTACTCGTAAAATGGTATTACAGGGCTTAGATGGGCACGGGTTCGGCAGATCTCATCACTTACACACGCAGGCAGGGCCACGAAGTCGATCTTTCAATAATCCTATAAAATAGCTCGTTTCTACGCGCCTTCGTAACTTTCCCACCTCCTATCTAACAATGCATACGTCAATATTAAATCTTCGGAAAGGCAACAATATATCGTCGTTCAGCTTTTAAGAGTAATATCCATACTTCGAGCTCGGGCGTACGTTTTGAGATGAAAAATGCTTCTAGGTAAACGTTATACTTCCGCCGATAACAAAACTCGTAAATTATTTATATTGACGTATGTGTATCTTTTGGGATAAAAGGTTTTTTTTATAATGTCATTGTGGCGTGTTTCTCTATTGTATAGAAAAATAATATTTAAAAAAGCACACTATAAATTTATACTATATTAGTAAATTAATTAACTAAATATAGTAAGCACTTACAACGTGGCAGTGTGTATCGTATCTTACCGCTCGCAATTACGCCATGTAGTAATGAAATTCAGTACAATATTGTAGGTATGTGGTGAGAGCGCGCGTTTGAATGTTTGATGAAGCTTCTGGGCGCTGAACAGGTGTCCTCCGACTTATTTTTAATGTAGCACCAACACGTACCACTCTATCTCAATTTCATTCAAGCTGCACTATTTCTCATGTATGCTTAAATATGCAATATCATTTTAAACCAAAGTACGTGTGTCTGTAAATATTTTATTAGCACTGAAAACTTTTTATTTAAAACGAAGCAGTCAATCAGAATACATTAAAAGTATTTTTAATATGGAATATAAAACAGAATACTTCTCTTTATATAACATCTTTAATTCGAAGTAATTTAATATAGTTAATGTTACAAGTTTTTAATGGAATTAATATAAAGTTATTTCTTTTTTAAAAACTATTTATTATGTTTTTAAATGGTATTTACGATTCACAACAGTATTTCAAACAAAAAAAAAATCACTTGCCTATTTTAGCAAAAGTAAATTGAAAGTAAAGTTATTAGCTAAATTATATTTACTACATTATAGAAATGTAAGCTATGTTACTAGCTACGGCGTAGCATCGTAGCGCATTGATTTACACTCACCAAAGATACACAATATCAATGAATATAATTTAAAACATCAAGTAGATATATTTTATATTAGTTTTTTTTTTTCTAGTAAACTATAAACGCTGTAGTGTGTCGTTGTTATCAAGCACGATTTAACTTATTTAAAAGATTTTATGAAGCTTACTATGTCGTTTATTTTGATTATTTTTATCAGACAAACACGATGATCGTAAAACATTCGAAAATAGCATATTGCATAGTCTTATAAAATCAATTAATATTAAACATCGTCAGGTAATATGTGTACCTATCGCATGCAATTATCATTATTTATTTTTAACTATCTGCATCAAAGTCATCTAACGAATTAAAATCGTTTGAAATAAAATTAAAAGAGCATAGAAACACTAATTACATTACGATTCGATGGAGAGCGGGAGTCGCTTCCGTTGAAGTCAAAGCCTGTAAAACGTAATTGCGACTTCACTAAGCTGGGTTCCATGCGGTCCGATACGAATACGAAGGGGCTCTCTGTAACGGCTGATATAAAAGCGGCAATAAATTTAACAGGATGAACGCACTACTTACATAGAACGAGCTCGGACGCCCGGTGTCCGTAACGAGGGGCACGCAACTCACTCTCAAAGTTAAGCGCTGAATTTTTAGTCTTAAATGATAACTACACTAAAGTGTTTTTGTTTGATTTATTTGGATTTAAACATCAAATTTAAATCAAATGTAACAAATATAGCAAATTTCTAGAAATTCGTTAAAACAATAAATAATAGTATTTGTGGGCTTACTACGGTGTTTATTTTGATTACTTTAATTCCGCTGTTTCAAAAGCTTTACAGATCTCACCCCAACCATGAAAGTGCTTTAAATTAGTTCAATCATATTGGGGATTAATCTAAGTTATTTTTAAAACAGTACATAGAAAATAAAACTTAAAACCTTTTTGTAGGAGGTATCACATACTCGTATATTTAAAGGGAATGTAATGGAAGCAAAATTCCAAAGATTCCTGTGCCCCAAAACCCGAGTACCTACACAGTTGGATTAAACTTGCAACCGGACTCGCTCTACTTACTCTTTTACGAGTTACAAGGGTTTTACTTTGTACTTTACAAATAGTTCAAAAGCCCACAAAACGCATTACAATGTTGTATACAAAAAAGAAAAAAAAACAAATACCGTTGGTTAGAACAAACACAGATTCCTAGTAAATACTACAAAGGGAAAATAATAAGTATGTGATACAAAAGTTTTAGGAAATAAAAATAGTAGTAATGTCGTTGTTACTTTGGATACACATGTTTATTACTATGAAACATGGCAGCCTCATAACAATTCCTTTCACTCTCCACAAATTGGAAGAAGCGCCTAAAGGAAAACAAGGCTATAAATAAAACCGGCAGATCAGCGAGATAGACGGCTATTATACGAGATAACCACGACGTATATTCCGTATATATCTTTCGTGCCAGCAGATTAACGGAACGGGTATAGCGTTTGTTTGCAGATATCGACATCGAGGCATTTTGGTGAGTCACCTACTGAAAATTTATTGTGGGTCTCGAAAGATATCTTCTTACAAACTCATTAAAAAGGAGACACGTCGTACATAAATCAGGCCTCGGGTGGCTCGGCATCGCCGGCGCACCTCTTATCGGCAGCAAGAACCGGCAATAGGCGCTATCCGGTTCCGTGGAGCGGGCGCGGCTCATTGTGTCGTCCGCCGCTTGAACATACATCACATTATTTCGTTCTACAATGCCCAACACTTTTCTATTAGCGTCCCTACGATAATAAAAAATTCACATATCGTAAAATTATAGCATTTATACAACTATAGGAAGAACTGTTTTATTCAATTTAAATAATACGAATGAGTTATGTTCAAATTTCCCATTGTTCAATTAAAATTGATCGCATAATGAATCAGGCGATCGGCGCTGCAGGTGGCAACATGTACATTGTACACTCGCATATACCTACCTACCCACGTACGTTCGATATCGCTGCATTTATGCAATAATATTTTTCATTAGGTATTCGTGTAGTATATGTATTTAACTACATATAACTTTTTATAACTTCCTGTTTCAGTTTTATAATTTATAAGTTTGGAGTACGTATATAAAGTTCATACCCAATTAAACTTGATAAAAGAGGGAAACGACATTTTCTTTGACAGACGTTTTGGCGCGCTCGTTTCTTTTACCTTACAGGGAAAAGTCAAATAGTGTATCAATAAAACGAAAATTAACCATCCTATATTAGTGATATTGTACTTGTTATAAAGTACTAAAATAGATAGTTTCAAACTTATATAAGTTAAAGTCAGTCAAGAAGAAAATTGCGTTGCGAATATTTAACATAATATGTTTTGGTTTCTGTAACTAGAAGTTCATATAATTAAGGATTATGATACCGAGCATAAGGAAGCAGACGTCACGAGCCCGTAACCACCGAACTTTGTCGACATCCTGGAAATTTCTAACATTACGACCACCCGCTCCCTCTGAGTTATTGGACTTACGCACCCACTTACGTATCATTGTGAAGTTCCTTATTCAAGTAAGCTTTAATAGATTTAATTATAAACCTTTTAAATGCTCCTGAAGGTATTGTTGAAACTATAAAAATTTAATTTTATAGCATTATGAGGTCATTGCTGAAAATGTAAGAACGTATTAATTATAGATACTTATATGTCTTTCGATTAGTTATAAATATTAATCGCCTGCTAGTTTAGGTGTGCAATCAAATTTATGTCAATTAACACCAAGTTAAATCATGTTCTAAAGGGAATGTGCTAACGAGAATATACTGTATACCCATACAATCAATATAAATAATGTCACCTCATAAAGGAGGACAAACGATGGAAAACGGACAGCGAATGGTCGCATAAATGACGATAATTGGTTTCAGAGTGCGTTACAGTCGACACAGCAGGCCGCCCTACAGTTGGCCAGTCATGGAATCAAATTGACTGACGATATCAATTAATTCGCGCCAATGCACATCACTGTCTGAGCGCTGTTGCATTCTGCCATCGGTCGTTCTTTCCAAATGTCGTTTGCAGATCACACGCCGCTCGCTTTATGATACTGAAGACGGCCAATAAATGCAAATTTTATTGTTTATGGCAAATTTAACGGCAGTGAACTCTTTTACAGATATCGTAAAGTGGTCGTGGACAAATCCCATTCATTCATATTACGCTTAAGTACGAATGATTTTGGCTTTTATTACATTTATGCTTGAATGAGGCTCTAACATACAACACAACATAGGTACTTTAAATAATATAGTTTTTAATTACAAGATTATCTCCAGCTCATAATTTAAAGACATCTAATACCGACGCAACACAATTGCAATAATAACAATGAAAATAATCTAGTCGTAATCTGGTGGCTTGCGACGGGAAGTATCTCCTGTCTTTGTAAGTGTTAATAAAGGTTGAGGGGTGGCGCGGCATCTGGCGGAGGTAGCGAGGGTGTAGCCTGAGCGGGCTGCCCAAGTACTGATAAGGCTATTAAAAGTTACGCTCATAGACCGCCCAGTGGATTATACAGATACGGCTAACCGATACTAACGAAAACCTACAGCTAGAAACAAGTTGAAATAAAACGAGCAAGAGATCGCAAAATCTGAATGCTTATTAGTACACAAGGACAATACAAATATGTGAAATCCAGAACCGTAATAAATGACTGATGCATTAAACACTGCTCCACCCTGTTACCCTAAGAACAAACAATACATTTCTGTGTACAGTAATCCTTTATATATATATATATAATGATTGACGTTTAATTTTTATACTGTACCTACAAAGCGTCATAAATTTTACAGTACTGAAATACAATGTGGGTAATCCCCGTGTTTTATGGGGGAAATAACGTGTTATACGAGGGACATGTAAATATGTAACATGTTATAGGGAGTTGTTTTATTTTATTTACTTTCTACTACTAAAATGAATATATAATATTAGTGAAATTCGTGTTACAGTCGGCATAATAGAGCGTTCCGCCCAAAGCAATTATTGTGCAATGTGCATAGTGTTCACTTCAGCAATGGTAGAATTTCGCGTATAAATCGCGTCACAGACCACAAACAAAAACGTGCATGTGGACTGGCACGGGCGCCCATTATTTTCGACTGCATAATCGCTTCGTCCGACATCCGCATCGCTTCCCTCTATTTTATTTCCTCTTTGCATACTAGTGTTTGTAGAAGACATTGAGTTAAATGTTCTAGAGGAGAAAAGTCAAACAAAATTTGTGCAAAAGCACGACATGTTATGCTCGTAGACCAGATGCTATTCAATATTACAATATTTACCTCATGGAGTAATTATTAATTAATTAATTCAATAATAGAAGAGAAAGTTTTCATACTGTAGTTACACAGTATTAGCATTCAAGTCAAATTTGAGCACAAATATGGATATTTATAATTTAAAGTTGTCGGTTGAGTTTGTTAAAGTTTTTCTGTGTCTGTTACTGCTAATATTAGGAAGTACCGAACCGATTTGGTTGCACAAAGGTGCTAAGAGGAAATATATAAACTCCTATAAACGCCCCAAGTGCGTGTTCGTTTCGTGCTGAAATGATTATTTGTTAACAAATGACCAGTGTTAAAGCATAGAGGAAAATAATGGTTTGCAGCAGCATGTCAACATTATTTAGTGTCACGTTTATCAACCGAGTTTCAGAGCTCTCGTTAACTGCATTAATTCACTAATTGATTAGGATAGGAAGTTAACCGCAATCTGAAAGCGTGTGACCCGCTTTAGACTGTGATTAATTGCATGCTTAAATGTGACGAGTTAGAATAAATCAGGCTAAAGCAAGCAATGTGCCCATTCTAATTAGATATGGGGGCATTAAAAGTTATGTTCCAACAAATCACAACATTTACTTAAACCGCGTTAGAAGAGCTATTTGGTTTTAATACTTACCTACCAAAATACATATTATATGTGCATTCATTAGCGTATAATAATTTTCTTTAGATTGAGCGAATCGGAGTTATTACTAGGGAAACATTTCAGCGCTTCGCAGTCTTTTGAACTCTTGCCAAAAGTCTACAGAAAAAGCGTAGCCATGATTCAATGTATGTAATGATATAGGAATCGTCTTATACAACTTATAATTATTTTATAGAAAACAAGTTAAATGTTAATAAATGAAAATTACTCTTATAATTAATGAACATAAATTCTGTTTTAGATTTAAGTAAATTTATTTTTTTGTAATCAGCTAACCATGGCTGCAAAGCTTTCGAAACGTCTTTCAGTAATCAAAATAAACACGAAATAAGCCGGAAAAAGCCTTTTAAATTAGTTATAAATTTCAAATAATATTATAGTTAGAATAATTTAACTAACACGTGTTCGATCTTTTGCATTTAGAAATGTAACACGTAAAATCGAACGGTATATGCACGTTTGTTTTGAAGTATTGTTACTTATATAAGTTAATTATTTTTTTCAAAAGTAAAATAATTTAATTAAGTACTGATTTTATAATAGCAATAGTTATAAACAAAACAACTTTATACAAAAAAAAAATATTTAAGGCCCTGAGTGACGGTCGAAGCGATTTTTCGGTTGTAGTCTAAGTTATTGACGTAAAAGTGTCCGTATATTGAATACGCATTTTAACAGTCATGTAAGTATAAAAACATATATAATTATATATTGTATGATTAATAATAGCCTTTTCTTCGCTATAAAATATTAAAATATCATTAAAAACAATATTTTATTATTAAAATATGAGTGTCAATAACTGGGCTCAATTTTATTGGCATGTTGCAGTTATTGACACTCATAAGGCGCGGCCAACTCGATTTTTAGTGCAGGCGCGACCAACTAGATTTGCAGTTCGCGCGCAAAACACATCTCCATAAAATGTAAAAATATTTATAGTGATTCTTTGTCTTATAATTTTCTTTAATTACAGTAATTAATTAATGTTGAATATTTTGTAGAGTAAATAAAATATCATTTATAAAGTAAGCTACGATGATAAAGCGTTAGAGCAAGCGATAAAAGAAGTAAAAGCTGGTCAACCTGTTAAACCTACGGCCTTGAAATTTAAAATTCCACGAACAACTTTATTGTGTAAAAGTCGTGGAGAATTTAAATTAATTTTAAATTGTGTTTATTTGAATATTTTTTTATATTTATACGTCATTTTAATTAATAGTGTTAAAAAATCAATGTTTTATTTATAATAAATAATAATTAATGATAAATTATTATTTATTATTACAAATTGGAACTTGATAGTACTTATGTAACCTAAAAAATAATTTTCAAATGAGTGTCAGAAACTAGGCCGATGTTAGTGTCAGAAACTACAACCGAATAAATTTTAAGTGTCAGAAACTGGGTCTCTAAACATTAATTTTTAAAATATTAATTTCTATTATTAATTTGGTTAAAAAATTATTTAACGCATATAATCTGTTCAAGAAATCGCCAACTTATTTTTAAAATAAAACATTATTGATTCACATTAATTTTTTTATAAGTTATCCTATGATAATCTTAGAATCACTCTTAAAGTGTCAGAAACTGGGCCCTTTACCTTATTTAACGTTTTATTTTTACAATCCTGGTATATCATTTCAAATTCTACAGACATCAATATACAGTCAAAATCAAAATTGAATAGACTAACCTCGAAGTCGGACGAAGTTGTGTTTTTTTTCTGATAAATTCAAAAACCAATGCTTATTTTGTTTGTAAACTGGAAATCTTTTTTTAGTCAACGAATGATTTACTGAATAAATCAAAACCATAAATAGAGAGAGTGTAGGTAACTGTAGCATTGATGAAAGTAGAATGAAGCAATCGGAATGAGAACAGAGCTATGTGACATCGCAGTTTAGCCGGCGCGGCACCAATGTGTTATTTTGATTACTGCGTCTTTGTGAGGTGTATTGCATAGTCTGCTTGTGTGAACGCTCTTTAGTTGCAAAAATATGTTCTCGTGGAGACTGACACTAAGCGACGAAAATTGTCTTGAGACTTTAATGATATCATTTGTAAATCATGTAGCGTACATATGCCTGTGTTATATGTAGTACAATATTTTTTGCGTAATATGATTATTCATTAAAATCGGTATTTCAATTCACAATGGCTATCTCATTAATTGCGATAGTAAATACAAGAATCATTATTTGTAGAATTGATTGGATCGAATCAATCGCGTTGTCAAATATTTGTGCAGCGCTCAGTGATGGGTAGGCACGTTACACGAACGCGACGCCCAGTAATGCAATTAAGGACACTTATTAAAAATGTACCGCTTCCCCGTACCTACACACGGCTGGCAACGAATGCGCTGTTGTTCCAATATACTTTGTTGTCTGTTTTTTAAACGAGTTAACTGGAATTGAAAATTTTGTTGGATAATAGTTTAAATTTGTTTGGTTATTATGGAAGAAATGTTGATAACTAACAGTAACGAAGCATTCTTGCAAGATAATTCCCATCGGCTTAGCATTTGTATAAATATTTATATATATTGTAGAAGTTCACGTTGATTCTTAGGTAGGTTCACTACATACTATATGAAAATGTATTTCATTTTTATTTTGTTTCAGTGTATCTACGGACTAAATCTATTATGTTTATTCTTTGTCGCTAATAATTATCTATAGAAAAATAATAAAATAATTTTAAATATTTTATAAAATTGTGTGACATATTTTAGAAATAAGATTT
>JAPWLS010000133.1:0-14760 GCA_028551675.1 Tineola bisselliella
TATAACTAGTGTCGTGTTTTGTTTTTATATGTTTTTTAAACCATTTATTTTATAGTGATTTATTATTATTATTAAACAAATGTTTACGGTTATTTTATTTTATTTATTTTTATTGACCACACTCCGCCTGATGTTAAGCTAGAGTGCGGTCCATGAGCATAGACAACTGTTACCACAGACAGATGTCCGCGCGCAACAACTCCACTATGAGACGAATGTGCTCTGTCCAAATCAACAGGGCACACTCCTCTCGTTATCCCGGCTACTTCCAAGCTGATCCTAACTTACTGATTACTTTTAATACTTGCAATGATCGCGAGTTCGGAATTTAATTTGGACCCATTATCCTTTTACACTGAAGTAGTTTATTGTAGTTCATTTTAAGTTAGAATTGTTTTAAGATAGAAAGAAATTTTTACATAGTACCATTTCAAGTGAAATTACTTAATCCCAGTTTGGGTTTAATTTAGAACCAGTCGAGTATTACAAAAGGAGCCTGCGCTCTGGACCTGTCGTCTCGTCAAACTTGTGACAGGGACTACTAGTAGCTACATATTAGTTGATATTCAAGTTTAAGTAAACCAAATTTCGAGCGTATTTGAAACGTAAACGTTTAACTGATTTATTTCAGTTTTATTTTAAGACTTTAGGTTTCGGTTTTGAAATTTGATCGATAGAAACTCCTTATTCATTCGCGGGATGTCGTCGGAGGATAAAATAAGTTCTTGGAATTTTGTTGTTTCAGCCGTGTTTGAAATGCACCAACGAATTTCTACCTTAATGGACGAACATTAAAACTTTTAAAATATTATTTTTCCTTTTTAAGTGAATTTATATTTGATAATATTTATAACGCCCAATAATAAATACATGCAATACGAAATGTTATATATACACTATGCAAATATTAATTAACCTAGATCCGAAATAATTACCTATTTTATTTTACAGAATATTTAAAACATGTATAAAAGAAATATTAATTAACAAAGCATTTTACAACCAATTATATTAACTCTGAAGCTGCAAATGACAATCTGTGAAAACAAATAATATCTAGTAGTTTATGTTATTATTATACTAGCTTTTACCCGCGGCTTCGCTCGCATTTAAGTCATTAAATAAGTATCAGAGATCATACTAACTATAGTCAATTGGAAACTATCCTATGTTACTACTAGTACCTCCAAAAATATGTGTACAAAGTTTCATGATGATCGGTTAAGTAGTTGTTGCGTGAAAACTTTACAAACAAACTCACATTAATAGGGATCTATTATTAAAGTGAACAAAGCGCCATTACAGTTGCTGCATATTCTTGTATTAATAAGTACTAGGATGTTGCAATAAAATAGAAAAATCTCAATCAAAGCTAGGATCTCTATTCTCTACGTCAGCGGTTCTCAAACTTTTTTTGGCGGAGGAAAAAGCCTTAATATAATTATAAAAAACTGATTTAAATGAAGTTATGAATAATCATATTGCAATGTAATATTACATAATATTTAGTTGGAATATTTAGATGTAACCTTATAATCTCCCTTTGGTAGGTATTTTTTGCAGTATTTTAGCCCTAGGGTTCCGCGGAACACCACTTTGAGAATGGCTGCTCTACGTAAATCAACCCCTTAACCACGCCAGATGTTTACTACAGAATAGACTTATTATGTAGTGATATTTCCTCTTGGTTTCAGATTCCGGCAACATATCGATGCAGTCTGCCTTCTGTGCGCTTATTGCACCGTCTCCCTTGTTGGAGCTGAGCAGTATATTCTTCTTCTTCGTGCCTGCACTTTTTATTTTATTGCTATATGTGCGTATGGGATTGCATATAAGGTAGGTTTGCCATTAACCTTTTGCATACTGAAAACTAACTGCATTAAGGTATTATATTACAGGCAGTTTTCGGTTTTACGTCATGTTAGGTACCAGTGGGCTTATCACGAATTTAGTCTGGTTTTCGAATCGAGCTGTCACAAGTAAAACGGATCCATTAGCAATCGGGATCATGAATTTTTATCTTCTATCAAATGAACGAAAGATCAAGACGTTCGAAAATTAACAAAAAGTATCTAAAATATTGTAGTTCCAAAACCGCACGCGGTGGCGCTGCTCAAATTTCCATACAAATCGCTTGACGCGAACTCGGTTCGAACGCCAGAATAAAATTCGTGATAAGCCCACAGAATATAGTGACGCAAAACAAGACACATTTCTGCGACGTAAAACGAGGACTACCTGTATTCAGAATATTACTAATAATAATAATATGTCTAATTTTACTTAATGAAATATAATAATAATTTGATTTATTACTATTATATATATTTTTAAATAATAGATTGTAATTATTTATGCCATTTGACATCTTTGTGTGACATGCGATAAAGAATTTGAATTGCATTATTTTATTTAATAAAAAGTAGGTATACATTTAGAGCTTTATTTGTTATTGATATCGGTGTTGAAGTCTATGAAACTCTAGTAAAAAAAAACTATTTATAACTAAAGACAATGTTCGTAGTAAACAGTAAACATTTCCATTATGCTGGCCAGAACTATAGGTAATACCGACAAACGTTTTGAATAAATTATAAAACAAAAAATGAACGTTATTTAAATGCTGTCTTATCATTTATTCCTTTTTTAGCTATTTTATTTCTTCCAATGTCAACAGGGAATCATTGGTCAACCAAAATATTATTATATTATGTTTAAAAGAGTATCATCCCGACACAAAAAACTACCTAATATCAATACGTTGAACATTTCTGTTTCTTCAACTTAATAATAATAATAAAATTCTTTATTTGTAAAGTCACAAATCGGCGAACTTAATGCCTAAAGGCATTTTCTACCAGCTAACCTAAAAAGCTAAGTTAAACTCAACTTACATCTCAATCCATCATAAGTGTTTACTAACAAAACATTAAACATATTTTACCTTGATTCTTCGTTAATACATTGACCGCTTTGTACTGTTATTCGATTTCTATTCGATAGAAAGCTATCAATGAATGCATTGTTTGTGCATTAATATTTATATTTATGCGAGTGTGGTATTGGCAGTTAGTTTCTTCCTCTGTTGTTATCCTGAATCATAACAATACATAGATATATATACCTAGTTATGTCTGTAGACACAAACAATAATAAACAATGCATTCATTGATAGCTTTCCTTCGAATAGAAATCGAATAACAGTGGGCTTATCACGAATTTAGTCTGGCTGTCTGGTTAGTCTGTCTGGCGAATCGAGCTGTCACAAGCAAAACGGATCTGTTTATTCGGGATCATGAATACTAAATAACGATACATATATCTATCAAATGAACGAAAGATCGAGACGTTCGAAAATTAACAAAAAGTAATAGTTAGTAAAATATTGTAGTTTCAAATCAGCACGCAAATTTCCATACAAATCGCTTGAAGCGAACTCGGTTCGAAAGCCAGACTAAAATTCGTGATAAGCCCACAGTACAAAGCGGTCAATGTATTAACGAAGAATCAAGGTTAAACATGTTTAATGTTTTGTTTATTTATGATAATAATAATAAATAAATACATATAGATACAAATATATAACACCTAAGTTCGAAACTTATCTTTTTTAATATTACGAATATAAATTTGATTCAAACTCGAATCAAACCAGTACGTCACAGAGGTCGTCGAATTTATTAATATTGTTTTTTGTTTTCTATTATATTCTGTCTTTCGTCTTTTGTTTGTATTTTTATTATCAATTTGTGTACTTATTGTTTTGTTTTAGTTTACCGTGACACTTTTACTGTGTAATATATCTTTTTTTAAATATATATTAGCCTATCATATAACCACACTCCGCCTGATGTTAAACTAGAGTGTGGTCCATAAGTGGAGAAAACAGTTACCACAGAGAATTAATATTAACATTCTAAATAAACTCATGGATTTTGACTGTTTTATTAGTCTTATGTAGTTTTACACATAACCATACTCCGCCTGAGACCAAGAGATATTACCTACCTCAGAATTACCACTATGCCGGCTTGATGAGAATGTACACCTTCCAGATTGAACTCTTTTCTTCTTATACTCGCCTATTTCGGAATTAAATTACTTTATGTTTGTAAAATGCCGTAACGATTCAGGCCGTTCTTGTCTCATGAATAAAAAATTCACATAATTGACCTCTATGACTTAAATATTATTAAAATAGGTCAGTTCAATGAACTAACATTTACACTAGGTATATAAAAAGGTCGTTTTACATTTAAAAAAATGTATATGAATATTTATCGCAGAACATTTTCGGGTCCCTTCAAATGAGGGTTTAAAGTGAAGGAAATTGAGATTTTTACCGAGGAGCCTTAATGAGAAAACTCGTTACCTAGGTCGCAGCTCATTTATTATTTTAAACATAACTTGAAGGGCAATTTTAATATTATTAGGTTATTTCTTCTTCAATTACGATGTAGGTTTTTCAATTGTTTCTTGAAGACTTCACCACTAGAACTGAAAATGTATCATGAATAACCTCTTGGAATCCAATTAGTCTCGCATGGTGACTTTTTCACGTCACTGTGGGTGCGTGTACTGAAAGATAGTGACGAAATAATAAACAACCTCCTTTTCACGCATTCACGCACTAAGGCCCCTATTCAGTAACGACGCTTGAGCGTAGATTGATCTGTACTTAAGTACGTCGCTTATTTCGAAAGAAAAAAGTGAATGAATGAATTGTGAATGAATGAATGAATTAATTATGAATGAAAATCGTTTATTAGCATAGGCGCTAGAGGCCTGCGCTTGCTCATTGTCAGATTCTATAATGGCTTCGGAAAGGCGTATGACGAGAAGAAGACCACAAGAAACTCGCCAAATCTATACTCAAGCGTGATTAGAATAAACGCTACGTGTCTTTTCTGAATACGAGGTTAAATACAGGCCAATACGTTGGATATGAACATTGTATTGAACATTTTTGACAAAATTTAATTATTGTAGAAATATAAAACTTTTATCTGTATTGAAGTTACTTACATGCTGTCAAGGCAAGAAAAAATATTAAATTATTTTCTATCATAGAATAAGCTAAGTAATAAAAATACATGTTTTTAATGTATTTTTTAAAATAAAATATTAGTCCTATGTCCTATACTTACCTACATATATCATAATTATATGCATTAATTATCCTGTAGATCTTGAAGCAAGCTTAAACCTGTCTAGTAGCCCACGTTTGTTTGTAGAAACGGTCAGAAAATCCTTCTCAAGTAAGCTCTCAAGTAAACTCTGGCAACAAAACCTTGCAAATAATTAATTTGTATCATTATATAAGAAGATCTCCTTGTCAGAGACTTTAAGAGTGGTAGGCAGACTGACGATGGTTATTAGTCCAGTCTTGGATTGTGTGTTTATCCCAGTCACCTCCGCTCATGGTTATATTTTGATACATGAGGTACAATAAAAACTGCTTCAGAGGCATGCGTCCTTCCTGGTCAACAAAAACATGTTCGTTATAACTTTTGTTGAAATATGGAGTGTCCACAACACAATGTACTATATAGTTTATACTTACATTGTAAGTTTATGTATTTACTAGCTTTTACCCGCGGATTCGCTCGCATTTAAGTCATTAAATAAGTATCAAAGATCATTTCAATAGAAATTCCTTTGATTCCAAACAGCTAAAACTATAGTCAGCTGGATAATAAAAAGTATCCTATATTCCTTTTAGTATCTCAAAAATATGTGTACAAAGATTCATGATGATCGATTAAGTAGTTGTTGCATGAAAACGTAACAAACAAACTCACATTCACATTTATAATATTAGTAGGGATTATTAATAATTACTTCTAATAATAAATAATATCTGTCGCATTTTATTATTGTTATAATAAGATTTGTAAAGAGTTTTATTGAATCTCCAATTTAAGTGAACTTCAGGTGAACAAATCAAATTTCTTTTGACAAATAATAGACGCACTTTAGTAAATACATTTTCAATGGCATTTTCTTTGACAACCACAAAAAGTAATGCGGGACTCAGGTTAAGTGCTAGTAGCCCTTTCTTTCATGTTAAAAACACTAAATAATATTTTTTTATATATTATACTTATACATTGTAACGGCTATTTAGACATAATTGGTTGTTTAATTGGTTGTTTCAGGCGTTACTTTGCGGAAATCCATATTTAGAAGTTTATTCGCTCATAAAGTTTCATAAAAATTACCTACTACGATTAAAGAAATAATTACTATACTTTATTGTCAATTTAAAAGAACTGACATAGATGCTTTTTCCTATAACCCAAAATACAGGAATCATCTTGATACTATCTTCAACTAACTAACCAGTATTTTAATTTTGTTTTTTATGTTTGTGGTTCTTTTTTTTTTCTCTCCCCACTTCCTTACATCTATTTGGTTCTTGTTTTTTATTTTTATGTATTTTTGTAATTTTATTAGAAGTGTGAAATCTATCCCTTTATCACCTTGAGCATGCCGTCCTATCCTATAATTAAAATTTAATTTAGTTTATATAATAGTAGTCCTTTTTATAATATGTAGTTTTAATGTAAACAAATAAATAGCGGTTTAATCTATTGTTTTCAAAATTTATATAACTTAATTAAATTATATGTTGCGAATAACCCAAGATCTTATTGCAGATCGACTCAAGTCAACGCGAAAAGTAAGTTAGGTACACTGAAGGGTGTGATCGGACACGTCCATGGCGAAGCAAGACAAGCCAAGTCAAGGAAAGCTGTCATCAGAATGTTGGGTAAGCTACTTATGACTTACCTAGGATTGTATATGTTATGATAATCGAGATGTGTCAGTACACAATTGATTATTGTATTCAATTGTGTATAGCACACATCCCTAGTGCCTCATAACCTGTTCCTGATTGGTCAATAGTATGTCTGTCACTTGTCGTCGGTCAGTCCATGCAACGTGCATGAGTCAAGTAATGTATAAATAAATATTAAAGCAGTCAAGAGGTCGTTTCACTAAAATACACCACCCAACCAATACATTATACACAAGTTTTCATTTTCTAAAATATCAATTAATGTAAATTTTAAAAGTTATTTATTTACTTTTAGTAATTGGGCTCCAATAGAGCGCTTTTACTCGAATTCGAAATTCGAAAAATACAAATATAAACATAAACGTAAATATAAATGAAATAAATTTATGTTTTTTTTTGGCATGAACGTTTACGTGTGAATTAAAATTTTGTAATCTCTTATTTATCGCTTATGTCAAGCTTTAATATATATAAGATATTCATCTAACGTGTATAATAAGTGTTGAATAAGTTTGCTTTTTATGATTTTCTTGAATTGATAACATATTTGAATGTATTGCAAATTAGATATTTTATTATTACGAAATCTAATTTTAGTATTTTCTTATTTATTTCAGCTGTAAATAGGATTTTATTATACAATCTCATTCGTGTAAAAATATCCGCTTCGCTACTCTACTTTACCCGGTTTAGAAGGAAATAAAACCTATTTACGAGTACATAAAGCAAAATTTAAATTTGAATATTACAATGACAAGAGCATTGTGCTTCCTTCAACCTTCGCCCGGTGCCGAAGCCGGGGAGACAGACGTGCATGAATTCACTAAACAAATAATAAAATTCCCTTTGCATTCCAAACGAACTCAAATATATAGACTACTAGCTTTTACCCGCGGCTTCACTTGCATTGAAGTCATTAAATAAGTATCAGATATTATTTTAATAGAAATAAATCAATATGATTCCAAACAGCTGAAACTATAGTCAGTTGGAAGCTATAGTAAAAAATAAATTTCTTTTTTAATAAAAAGTATCCTATGTTACTTCTAGTACCTCCAAAAATATGTGTACAAAGTTTCATGATGATCGGTTAAGTAGTTGTTGCGTGAAAACGTAACAAACAAACTCACACTCACATTTATAATATTGTGATGTAATAATATAACAACGTACAAAACATGACTTACTCTTCCATAAATATACAAAATAATTTTTAGTCTCAAATTATTTACTAGAAACTCTTTTCTTTTTCTTCATTTATTAATGGCTACATATATTACATTTTAATACACATGCAAACCAACACGAACTACTAGTATGCCAATAAAAAATAAAATAATACGACTAAATAAAAAAAGACATATTTCAGCAGTTTCGTCTCTATTAAAATAACAATTGATTTGACAGTATAATATTTATAAGTGTTCAATAGCCCTCAGACCGACGACCTTTCGTAGTCTCGTAATTGTCACGCTAATCCTATTGTCCCTTTGTTATGAATAATTTTTTTGTGAATCTAAAACGATTTGAAAGATATTATTTGGAAATTTTGGAAATTATTTATGCCTCTAAAGTTTTAGGAGTCTAAAACTTACTGGAAAGTCACCGAGCTGTCAAACAATAGAAAAATAAACGTATTTCTTTTACAATTAACGTTATTACTAATTTAAATTAATGCATGTTTATTTTGATTTTGATGTTATTTTTTGCGTTTAAGCCTATTACATTTAACTCAATGCTAGTTAACTTTTTCCTCATATGAAGAGAACATGTACATATTCCTATATTAAAAAACAATTGCTTTCTAACTGTCAAAATTTGTCACATTAGAATAATCTAATGTGACAAACTTAGCGTAAGTTTTCCTAAGCATTATAAGTATAGATGTAAAATGAAGATGAGTATCTGAAAGATAAGTGTGTAAATTATAACTATACCTCTTCTAATGGTGAGATTTCAGATAAAAATTCAAATGAATTTTTCCCCTCAATAAGAGTTCATTGACAGCACGTCTCACCTTCATTATATTTACAAATCATCTGTACCATGACTATAAAATCTGGGACACGGGCTGGGAAATTCTATGAATCTTTAATTTCCATATGAATTAATACATTCACTGCTTACACATTGATCGGGATTACTGTGATAGATGGAATTTTATGTAGATTTGCTCACAATCCTCGCGTTTGCCAAAATAAGTCATTAAAGACTTGATAATTCAGCATTCTGCGCTTGTTTTCGGCGACATTTGCTTCAAGCAATGTGATGTATAATAGCCCCATCCCTCGCATGTGCCGTAGTTTTAACGATATATATGAAAATGTCACGGATCTTGATTTATTCCATTTAAAGCCTAAGAAGCTCAAGTCTATTTTGCACTTGGCTTTCCTATAACACTCTATGTTCGAGCAGCAGACTGGCATTCGTACTTAATCATTAATGTATATAGTTTTTCTCCAGATGTTTATCACAACTATTAGATTACCAAATTTAGCTTTATTTCTCTAGTCTAGTGTAGTTGTTACTTCCATGTTATGGTTTGTTAACTGTTTGTTTGTGCATGTCTAAATAAATAAATAATCTAGATATACTATAATTCTCTTTCAGCGGCAGTTGTCGTGGCGTTTTTTGTGTGCTGGGTGCCGTTCCATCTTCAAAGGCTTTTCTATATTTACGGCGAGGACTTGCCGCAGTTTCAAATAATCAATGAGCATCTCTTCAATGTGGCTGGGGCCCTGTATTATGTTTCCGCGACTGTTAATCCTATTTTATATAATGTCATGAGTGGCAGGTGAGTTTTTACAACATTCGCAGCCTTTATAAGTAGAGTGTAGGCCATTTAGAACAAATCTCGGTCAATATTCACCACTGAATTTTTTCTGTTTCTATTTTCTAACGTCAAAATACAAGAAACATTTGAATTCTAACTTTCATTACTAAATAATTGTTTTTTCCACCTTAAATCTTTGTTTGGTTCTTGTTTTATTTTATTATATAATCAATAACGTTTATATAAAGTATATAAATTATGTAATTTAATTAGAAGTCTTATCTAGTCCTTAATCATCTTGAGCATGCTGTCCTATCCTATAATTAAAATTACATTTAATTTTTATAATACGTAATCCTAATGTAATTTTGTGGGTATAATTAAATAAATATTTATAAACGGACTAATAGGTATTATATTTGATAATCGTTGGCCAAAAATAAATCGTCGTGTCGTTCCGGTTTCTGCTCGAATTTTATGAAATCGTTATTTTTTATCCGCAGGTACCGTCTGGCGTTTAGGGAGACATTACTCTGCCCACGCACGCCAAGGAGGGACAGCAAAACTATTAATTTTGATCAGACAAGTTGTCGTGACATCACTACGCTTAATAGTTCGACGAACAATTCGACGAAATCGTTCAAAAATAATTATAAGAACAAGAACTTCAATTTTGGCAAAATTGATTTTGTTAAGGAACCGTCGGCTTTTTGCATTGGCATTGAGCACGGGGTTCATTTCGCAGACAGGGAGAGCCAGGACGGCGGAACGGTCATTTTTATTTGCGACAATTGTGTCTCTCGATCCTTCTTAAAAAACGACAGAGAAAAGACATAATTTTTTTTTATCAAATAAAAATCACTTCGTAAGACTTTTCACATTGTTTAAGCAATGATTTTCCTATTAGGTATTTTGTAAACGTATTTTTATCCAATTGTAAATAAATTAACTTTATTTTTATTGGTAATTATTTATTTTTTGATATAACACAAGTTAATGACTTATAAGATATAAGTAAATAGGTATTATCAACAATAATTTTCATTGATATATTTTTTTATATTGTATCTAATCTAGCTTGCAGTTGTGTCATATGGGATTGGTTGCATCTTATGACATTTGTTTTAAACTGATTTAAAAGTTCTCAAACAATGTCAAGAAGATATTCGTAAAACCTTCCTAACAAAGAAAACGTATGTGTATATCACTGACCTCTATTCCTAACTGTCACATATGTATTTGGCTTTCAAACACACGACCTTATTTAAGTTGTAATTACTCAAGGGAATATTGTATAAATTATAATTAGTAAGTCATGTATAAATATCGCTAGTAGATAAGAACTTAAACCAGTTTTGATTGTAACATTATAGTAACGTAGTTTGGTGCGTGACATTCCGCCAGATTTTAAAAAATAGCAAAACTATATGATGTATTTTATAAATTTAAAAAAAGTAGAATGCTAAAATTAAAATACCAAATATCAATAACATACTTTGTTAGATTTTGATAATAAAATGCATATTAGTTGAGTAATTTCATCACTCGCTCACAGATGGCGCTCTCTGAAATGTAACACACATCTGTCGTATGTATTATTGCTGTTAGCCGATCTGTGGGCTTTAGACTTGCTGAAGTCTACTGCCAACAATATGGTTATGTATATTGTTAATTGTAACGTTTTTAATACTGTTACATCAGTTGGACTCAACGTCATTGTATAATCCAACGGTTATCAAACTTTTTTGGCGAAGGAAAAAGCCTTAATATAATTATAATAAACTGATTTATAAATATGTATTTATGAATAATCATATTGCAATGTAATATTACGTAATATTTAGTTGAAATATTTACATGTAATAATTATAATCTCTCTTTGGTAGGTATTTTTTGCAGTATTTTAGCCCTAGGGTTCCGCGGAACACACTTTGAGAATGGCTGGTATAATCCATTATCAGATTATTATTGTTGATCATTTGAATGTATTTTTATAATAATGTTTGTAGATACATATAAAATTTTGTAACAATTAAATATATGGAATAGAAAATCATACTCTTTTATTTTATTTTACCACACTCCGCCTGAAAGCTAGAACGTGATCCACAGACAGATGTCCGCGTGTAACAGTCGAAGTGAGAAAAAAACAATGTGATATTTATAGATTTTTGTTACTAAAATTAGGTAAAAGGGTTTTTGTCTTTTGAATTTGATTGGAATTTGGAATTGTTTTCCAAAACTCGTGTCCACTCGGAGTGTTATTGTAGATTTTTAGTGTTTTATAAACTAATTAAGTCTAGTTTTCATATATTCAAAAGATTACCTTTAATGAAAGAACTGTTAGATAAGAATAATGTAGTTTCGCGCCATTCGTACATTTTTAATTCGCTCAATTTGATTAAACGACCTGCGTTTAACAAATATACTTTTAATTGTCAAATATATTTTCTACCCATATATGAATAAAAAAGTTTTAGGTCTCTGATAGCGGCTCGTCGCCCGCATCCATCCCTCAGGACTTTAGCTGAACTTATTCTTGTTTCGTTTGCGATGCGATTTAGATTTATGTTATGTAATAAATCATATTATTGTATTCGCCATGTAAAAATTTGTTTAATACTACTGACAGATTATTATCTATAACAGGGATGGTTTGATAGTCTGAGCCATTTTTCAAAATTTGATATTATTCCCGAGCCGCAATTAAATACGTATTTAAAAGATATGCAAAAAAGGTATTTAAAAAAACGTTGCACTTACTGTTTCATATTTATTGTTAGTAATTTAAACGACATTTGGAACACATACGAAACATTATTTTTTTTAAATATGAAAAGGGAACTCGGGTATATATTGGAGTTGCGGGTCATAAGAATAGGACTCCCCTTGAATAGAGGTCTCGTTTGACAAATTACGTTGAATTGTTAGTGGGACTGGAAGTGTGGAATTGACACCGATGACACCGATCAGATACATACATTTTATATAGGTTTCCGTTTTTTGAGTAAAACCAATAATGCTCTCTTATTGGCTTTTGAATTAGCAATTGTTCACTGATCTTACAATATTGCGGTTAAGCTTTCTACCAGTTAACTTTTGGAAGATGTGAGCAGCATGGGCGTAGCCAGCCATGGGCTCAGGGTTGGGCAGCAGTCTAAAATAATATGTAACTAGCAAACTATACCCGCGGTCTTACCCCGGTTAATTTTTTTTGTGTCGACTGACGACTGTCGAGTGTGAACTTTCTTACGGATATTAAGTATTGTAGTTAGTACCTAGATAATTAAGTTTTTTACAGGACAAGCGCCCCACCCTGCCCCACCGTGGCTACGCCCATGATGAGCAGTTGTGTGTTTTTATATATAGTACATATAGTAACAATAATAATAGCTAATTTTCTTTATAAATGCGGAATGAAGGTCGATATTTCCTTTAAAATGTACAAGGTTCTAGCACATCGAAATTATATTCTTCTTTTTCTTTTATTACATGATATCTAATGAAGATAATTCTGCCAATATCGAGTATTTGGGCAAAAGCGAACAAGAAATAACAATTTTAATACACACAAACCCTCATGTCAAAAATGATGTTTGATTTCTATTCCAGCGAAATTGTAACCAAATATTAATTAATTGAAAATTTGAGATTCATTATTCTCCATTCATTTATGCAAACAGGCCAAAGTGTCAGAAAAATAATTCTCATTGTATTCATAATTAATTTTTTGCCAGAAACAATTGCGAATCAACAAAGATGTTAGGTTGGCCATAAAATTACAGCCTCCCGAAGTTATGTTTCTATTCACAAATTCGAAACATTTAATCTTCGGGCAACAGCCTCGAGTTAAATGACCTATAAAAATATTATTTCTAGCAAAATTTAATTCGTGACCAGCTGTCCAAGGAAGTGATCAATGAAAGTATACAAAGTAAAAATACATTTTAATTTTATGATTAATATAATTTTATATTTAAAGAATCTTTACTTAGTTTCAATTAATATTTCTGTAGAAAATTATGTCGAGTTATTTTTTATTTTTTGACATCATTTTGAGGTTATTATAAACTATATAAATTCAAGGCTGTGTGTGGGAAAATTTGGTACGGCTTTTTGCCATGAGGGTTTAGGTGTGTATAATATACTCGACATTGATAGAATTGTCTTCATGATACATCTAAGGCCATTAATAAAAGAAGAAGACTATATGTGCTCAATGCTACTCTAACATTTCTTATTTTACACTAATAATATTACAAATAAACATTTATTTCGATCGGGAATCAAATCAAGAACCTCTTCGTAAAATGTTTGAGTTCTTACCACAGAGATGACCAGTATCGATATAATATACTATATATAATATTTATGTAAATAAATGAAATAGAGTTATATTAATTTTTGTTTTAATATAGTTGTATTTGTTTTTGGAACAAACAAAGATGTCATGAAATATAGAACACCCACGTAGTAAAATTGGAAATGACTTTATTATTATCATATTGAAACGAGTTTCTCGGCCAGATACCAAGAAGTAGGTATTAATAATTTATATTATTTAAGGTTTATATTAATAAACCTATTTTTAACGGAATTTAAGCCTTTATATAGAAATAACCTCTTTTAGTAATCGGTTTATGAAAAATAAGTAGTTAACCATAGATAAGAACCGTCAATTTAAACTACAATTGTTTATAGTGATCATCTGTCATTTTTGAGGCCACAGACAAAATAGCTATTCGAGCCATGAACAAACAAGGGATTGTTTCATTTGTATTGTGGTCGTAAAATGATTCTTTTTGAAGTGTATGTTAAATTTCTATAATTTTTTGTTGAGATAATAGACTTTGGCATAACTTTATTCATTTGTCATCTGGAGCTGTCAATAAAAGAAGAAGAATGATTGGTTATTCATCTCCTGGAATCAGTAATCAGTAAGGTGTCACTGATGGGTATGGTATTTGTAATTCTACCTAGAACCTCTTAATTCTTAGAACATATTCTCGAATAAATGCAAAATAATAACTAAAAAGCGTATATCAATTTTAACAAAAAAGAAATATAATTTATAACTTCGTAAGCTAGAATATTAATAAATCACTTTTCAACAATAACTGAAATGTATAAAATAACTTCTCCGAAAGTGTGCGTTGTGAATTATTTATTTCTGAAATATTTGACT
>JAPWLS010000949.1:0-27951 GCA_028551675.1 Tineola bisselliella
TTAATTCTCTTATAAAAAGATTTTAATCGTCGCGTTTTCAGAGCCTTTTGAGCAACCCTTGCGTGTACCAAAATGACTTGAATAAACAAAAATTTTAGATAAAGAAGCCTTTTAAAAAACTGATATTCCACGAAATTATTTGAGAATTAACATCTAAAGCCTATGATTATTATTAAGGTTTTATATTGCATCAAATAAAGGCTTAATAAAAGGATAAAGCCGATTAAAAGAAAACTGTGTAATGTTTACACTAATCGATTGCCAGAATTATTAGTTTTTGAAATTTGAAGGTAGTATAAAAATAACAATAGGATAACATACATAAAGACTGCGCGTTATGATGTGAAAGGGACGATAATTTTTCATGATGATAAATGATATGTTAAAACAGTGATTCCGAAATTTAAAACTATTAAAATATTAGGATAATATTTCTTGTGTATTAAACGTGGTAACAAATCGATTTTTTTGGAAGTAAATTTTCTATTGTTGTATGAGATAATCCCTACTTATATTATAAATGTGATTGTGAGTTTGTTTGTTACGTCTTCAGGCAACAACTACTTAACCGATCATCATGAAACTTTGTACACATATTTTTGGAGGTATTAGAAGTAACATAGGATACTTTTTATTTAAAAAAAATATATTTTTACTATAGTTTCCAACTGACTATAGTTTTAGCTGTTTGGAATCATATTGATTCATTTCTATTGAAATGATCTCTGATACTTATTTAATGACTTAAATGTGAGCGAAGCCGCGGGTGAAAGCTAGTAAATGTATAAAGCAAAGTTAGTTATTATCTTTGTCACCCATAGCATGACGCAATGTCCACCAACCTATCCGGACATAGGTTATAACCTTTCTCTTTATTTATTTGCTTAAAACATTAACCTTCAACAAAATTATTTCAACCCTTTTTACTCCGATCCAACGAACTTTCTATATAGCATTAAATTGTTGTAAATCTACAATAATCATATACCATATACCAGGTTACTATATAAAATACTAGTTTTTACCCGCGGCTTCGCTCGCATTTAAGCCATTAAATAAGTATCAGAGATCATTTCAATAGAAATGATTCAATATGATTCTAAACAATTGAAACTATAGTCAGTTGGAAACTATAGTAAAAAATTTTTTTTTCCTCCAAAAATATGTGTACAAAATTTCACGATGATCGGTGAAGTAGTTGTTGCGTGAAAACGTAACAAACAAACTCACATTCACATTTATAATATTAGTAGGGATACGTAATTTTAATATATATACTATACATGTATATTATAAATAACACCAAAAGAAATGTAACACATGTTTGGTATTATGTTTATATCAGAAAAAGGATTAAAATATTTAAGAAGATAGTTTCCGCAATCCCGTCTGTAGCCCGCGGTGGAGGGCTTTCATCTATTGTTGTCATATGCAAAGGGTCAAAGCGAGATGATAAGATTTCCGTTTCTACCCTCGCAAATACGGAACCCTTAAAATAACTGCCGTCATACAAATTCTTACAAAAAGTTTTTACCTCCAAAATAGAATTTAAGTTTGTTATAAAACTCGAATAGAGATTTCTTCTTTATGATAAGCCTTAATGCATATTATAGCTTAACGTATATAGGGATAGGCAGATGAAAATTGTACAGAAACATTTTATTGTCTACATCAGCCATTCTCAAAGTGTGTTCCGCGGAACCCTAGGGCTAAAATACTGCAAAAAATACCTACCAAAGGGAGATTATAAGGTTACATCTAAATATTCCAACTAAATGTTACGTAATATTACATTGCAATATGATTATTCATAAATACATATAAATCAGTTTTTTATAATTATATTAAGGCTTTTTCCTTCGCCAAAAAAGTTTGAGAACCGCTGGTCTACATACATTTATTTCTAGCTTGCCATCATGTGGAATATAGTTATCAAGCTACTATGAAGAAAACGCATCATCCACAGAATCGAAATGTTGTGGTCACATGTACGCTGACTTACAAAAACACGTCCCAATGTATCGTATATCTATAAGTCACCTTTTGCAGAAAGGACGTAAATCCAATCCCTCGTAGCTTACCTTTAAATGACTCTGGGTGTACATTTCCTTAATTAAGAAGAAGACGTGCCACTTGCCTTGATTGAAGTTAGTTGAATTTGTTACTAGAAGCAAATGAGGCTGTGGATGGGCGTAGATTAATACAATCTTTAATTAAATAATATATGGAGGGATAATTTAAAATAGAAATAAATAGTGTTGTAATTAATTGAATTGCTATAAATTGATTTTTAATTGATTACTCGTAATATATATGTTTCGATAATTAACTTGTTGTAAATTATTAATTTTAATGAGATTTTTCATTATAAAAACAATTAATAATAAAATATATGATTAATAAAATCATATTTTCTTTATTTATTGATGTTTAATTGTATGTAATATATGTATTTATTAAAACAAATGCTAGTTATATTATTAATAGTTTTTTTTTTAAACTACCATTAATTAATTAATTGAAGTACTCAAGTGTCAACTTATTAATTAGGATATTGCAGAACTTATACATTCTCCCTGCTATATAAATGTGAATGTGAGTTTGTTTGTTACGTTTTCAGGCAACAACTACTTAACCGATCATCATGAAACTTTGTACACATATGTTTGGAGGTACTAGAAGTAACATAGGATACTTTTTATTAAAAAAACAATTTACTTTTTACTATAGTTTCCAATTGACTATAGTTTCAGCTGCAGTATTCTATTATTGTTAGTATTACTATTGAAATGATCTCTAATACTTATTTAATGACTTAAATGCGAGCGAAGCCGTGGGTAAAAGCTAGTATTTTATAAAACACCAGATTTCAAATAATTGACTTTTCTTAATTAATGTTTTTATATATTTGTTTTTTTTTGTATTTAAAATATATGTGTATGTATAATTATTAATTCAATTGCATTTTTTATTAATTTTATAATTTCCTTACAATGTATATAAGATAAATGGACTAAGTATTACAGTTTACAAATTCTGTAGCAGGAAGTGTTGATTAACGGGATTTAAACAGCACTTCGGGTCACAGCATATATAGTTCTTTATTTAACTTATTCGTGTTCAGATTGAAACTTCAATAAAGGATTTATGATTGGTGTAATAGACATCAAGGTTGTATATTAAAAAAATCGTTTTATTTTATTTAAATGACGTAGGCAGATATACTAGTAGTATGTAACTTAAAAATTAGGTTCATAAGTTTTATAAAAAAAAATATTTCTTTAAATATAGGTATTTAAAAATAATAAACTTACCAATACGTGTCAAGTTTAAATTACTAAAAACAGCGTCATAAATACAATATAAATACACACGTCTAACATTTAAAAATTATTGTCATAAGTCTATAATCTAATGTAAAATTCACTACAAATAATGTTATCGCGTGATTATTTGAGCGGGTGGTTAGAAGCGTCGCGCGGCGGGCGCGCGGCCCGGCCGCCTAAAAGGCTGTGACAATTCCGTACTGCGAGGGCACGTCCCGCGGGCGAGCGCGTAGGCGTACGTCTGGGCGGACGATCTCCCCGCGCCTTCACTCGCCGCCCGCCGACCGAACTCCCGCCCGCCCTACCGCTACCCACCTCGACTAACTATGGGTTTACTAAGCTATAAATTAAAAACATATCTATATCTCACAAGTTTTTGTTTTTGATTAAACACTTTGTTGAGGTAAAATTCTTTATTAATATATATGAATATATATAGTATAATAAAAAGTTGTTTAAAATCAAGTTTTCATTAGATATATTTAAGCTTTTTTTACTTTCTAATAATGTATATTATTACTTTCTTACAAAATAGTTTCCTCTGCCACATCTCTGCAAATTCCACTTCGCAACAGCCACGTGACAGTAATACTTGGAATAAGATATTTTATTCCATCGTCGTAACTTATCTTCCATATTAATATTTCAATTGTAATGCCTAGAAACTTTCGGGGGGTCTCTTTATTAGAGATGTGTGCGTCTTGGGTCAGCACTACACTATTCATCAGTGCTAAATATATTTTTTCAAAGCTTACATTACTACAATAGGTTCTAAGTTTAAAAATATATTTAAGAGAACAATAAACATGACTGTATACAAAGACACAAGTACTCAAAATGAAAGCTACGATTAACATACCCAGAAATGGCTAAATGCCATTATTACCTTACTATACTCACATTAAAAACTCAGTGGCTATTATGAAAGACCAGTTTAATCATGGTTAATAACCCAGTATACCATCCCAGAGTATCACCGTGAAGTTAACAAGTCGCTTTTTAGAATCGTGGTATAAACTGTGGGCTTATCACGAATTTAGTCTGGCTTTCGAATCGAGCTGTCACAAGTAAAACGGATCCGTTAGCAATCGGGATCATGAATTTTTACTAACGACTAACGAGCACCAGCAATCTATCAAATGAACGAACGATCGAGACGTTCGAAAATTAACAAAAAGTATCAAAAATATTGTAGTTCCAAATCCGCACGCGGTAGCGCTGCTCAAATTTCCATACAAATCGTTTGAAGCGAACTCGGTTCGAAAGCCAGACTAAAATTCGTGATAAGCCCACTGGTAGGTCTACTTCATCCTCTCAATATTAAGTATAAATTCGTCTTATTAAATGCACTCTAGTTTAACAAGTGATGAAAAACTAGTCCTTTTCGTTTAGAATAAGATGTGTGTTATTTTATTATTATTTACATAGTGTATAAGAGTCGTTAGAAAGTATATGGTAAGCTTAAATACATAGTTGGGGACAACTTACAAAACATGAGTGTGTTGTAACTTTGAAATATATTATGTAAGTAATTATTCACTTTGTATTATAATTTACGAGTTTTAGAGCAAAGTTACGGACGCTTTCAAACAAACTTCATTATGAGGTTTTGTTATAAAATATTGAAATTACCTTTATTATTAATTATTTTTTTATTTTCATTCTTTTATATACAAGCAATAGTCATCTTCGCTATGCGGGCTTGAGGAAGCAAATGTAAACACTTTACAGATTAATAGAACACACTCTGTTATTTCACGTGTTAAGTTATTTAAACACGTGTTTTACGATTAAGTGGTTCTATTCTAAGCTACCTTCTTTAAATGTGTGCCTACCGCCCTTTTATTGACGCACAAAATATGTCCATATATTATATTTTTTACACTATGTTTATCACGTTTTCACTTCAATGATGAATGTTGGAAGCCTTCAATGGATTTCTGAATGCGGAATGCGATACGGTTTTTTTATATGTATTTAACTGCGTCAAATGGCGCGTAATTATCTTTTTCATGTTTTTTATGTGTCTGATCATTGCTCATAGTAGCGTTCATATTTTAGTTATTATGTAGGTACAATTATATATGTATAAGAAAGGAATTTAAATATTAAGAATTTGTATTAAACAAAAATATTTTGGGAAATTAAATAAAAACTTGATTTAAATAAATATGTACTTGAAAATCACAAAGCAGCGGTTCTCAAACTTTTTTGGCGAAGGAAAAAGCCTTAATATAATTATAAAAAACTGATTTATATGTATTTATAAATAATCATATTGCAATGTAATATTTAGATGTAACCTTATAATCTCCCTTTAGTAGGTATTTTAGCCCTAGGGTTCCACGGAACACCACTTTGAGAATGGCTGACTTAAAGCATCTTTTTGTTGATGCAAATCCTGAATTCGAAAATTATTATACTTTTTATTAATTTAATTGTTATTACTATAACAGTAAAAGTAATTCATAATTTTTAATATTAAATTTCTCCAGCATAACATATACCTTTATAACGCTACTTACGGCTTGAAAATGTAGAATTATTTTCATAAAATCCACTGCAATATTCCGCTTATAAAATTGTGAAAATAATCCCCGTAATGCGTACTATGCTACGAGTATCAGGTCGTTGCTCGCCCCTCTCGTAGCCGCCCACGCGTCGTAGCATACGATGCTGCGGTGCTACGATACTACAGAACAGCTGATTTTCAAAACAAACTATGATAATATTTTTGTAGCGTACTCTCAGGTTATTCGCGTGCTTATACTAACTAATTTAAAATAATCTAATTGGCTTATTATAGCGTCTATTTTTATTAATTTCATTCTATATTCTAAATTCAAATACCTGGATTAGTGAGAAATCTCTATAAGCGAGAGATTTAACCCCAAATAACTCTATGAGTGAGAAACCTCTGTTAGAGAAAGTCATTTCAAGTGCCCATTTCATATCTAGACCTCTATGAGTGAGAGTTTTTTCCTCTAGAACTCTGTAAGCGAGAATATTTACAATAATATTAAAATAAAAACAAATAATTTTAATTTAAAAGTCGTTTATTAAACTCTATGAGTGAAAATAATATTCGGGTCCCTTGAATTCTTGTTGAATGAGGTTCGACAGTCTAAAAACATAAATAACCTGTTTTCAATCGATTTCAGTACAATCAGTTCCATTATTATACATATTGTATAGTATACTGACACAATTAGCTTAACACGCTTGCATGGAACACCTGCTGTGTGAATAAAGGCTAAATTATTTGTAAAGACATGAAACAGCCTTTGTTAGGAACATTCAGTTATATTTAATCCGATTTGGAGAAGGTACTTTGTTATAATACAATGTAATATGTTAGATTTAAGTGCATTGTATTCTTCACTTTTGTGCGAGTTGAAATTATTTTTATTACAAGAATTATACTTGAGATGTTGTTGATAGACGTTTCACTGTGATAGCTAAAGTTGAATGAGTACAGTTTAGGCGTAATTACTATTAAAAAAACAGTACCTACTAGCTTTATCAACACTCTCACTATTATGACATTAGTGTCTAAGTGGACAATGCTAGTATACAGCAGCTAAATCAAATTGAGAATTATTAAATTAATAAATTTATTTCATTTATATGTTTGTATTGATGTGTATTTGTATTGATGTGAATCCAAGTACTAAAGGTTCAAAAATAATTTTAAAATACAATCAAACGGTTCATATATGTAGAACTAGGAGAGCGATTATAAGTCATATGGAAATTTAAAGCAAAGATCACGTCGCTGTGTTTTTTTACGGTTTGTTGGAACAAACAATAACATATAATAATGAGAGTCTTAAATCAAAATATGTATTTAAGTCATATTTAAGCATTGGAACAGCGTGTAGATGTCGTTTGTTTTTCACACGTGTAAAGATTTTTGTTATGGGCTTGATAAAACTAGCGTATCATTGGGTTCTTTATAAATGGTTTTTTTGTTGTTTTTGGTGAAATGATTAATATTTTTATAAGTTTATTATTTTTACTATACTTAACTACTGTAAATACTTTTTTTTATTAATATACTGTATGTTTATTGAGACTATATTATTAAACGAAAACAAACAACACCTAAGCTTTAATCGCGAGCACGGTAGCTGAAAAATTGTTGAAACATCGCATTAAATTAATTAAAATAAATACAATAGCTATCAAGCATTCTATAGTCAAATCATGCTCGCAAATAAACACGTTTCTCTGAATGTACCTATTTGTTGAGACTTATTTTTCACGTCAAAAAAACAAATAATTTAAACAGGATAGAGTTATATAAAATCTATTTAATATGTTTATTTAAAGCCTTGTTTTTCATATTATTGTGGGCTTGCACTATGGATCTGATCTCATTTTAATTCTTGTCGTTCAGTTTTTTTTTTTTGTTAATTATTTTATGTACAGCCTGTATGATTGACGAGTTTCTTGTGGTCTTCTTCTCGTCATACGCCTTTCCGAAGCCATTGTAGAGTCTAACAATGACCAAGTGCACGCCTTTAGTGCCTATGTTAATAAACTATTTATTTGAAGTGAATAATTATGTAAAATCAACTGTAGTGTGTCGATAACTCATTATTTGGACGTATCCACCCTTCAGCATTCTTTGGTAGTGATTGTTTTTCGTAGATATTGTCTGTTTAATGCTAGTTTTTATGTTGTACATCAGCGGTTCTCAAACTTTTTTGGCGAAGGAAAAAGCCTTAATATAATTATAAAAAACTGATTTACATGTATTTATGAATAATCATATTGCAATGTAATATTATGTAATATTTAGTTGGAATATTTAGATGTAACCTTATAATCTCCCTTTGGTAGGTATTTTTTGCAGTATTTTAGTCCTAGGGTTCCGTGAAACACACTTTGAGAATGGCTGTTGTAGATTAACAGTTATATATACAGTATAACCTTTTGTTGAATATTGTTTTGGGTTCAATGAATTATCAATGAAAACATATGTATGTATTTGTATATAGTTAATAATAAAATGTAACACTACGACAAATTTTAAAATGGCAACAATAGTTTTTCCGGTAGGGTAAGCGTGGTCGGCCATCTTGGTTGCTTGTGTTAAGTTGGTTTTCCGTTAGCAGTGCGTGTTTTAATTGTTTCTACCCTGTTCACAATATTAACATGCTTTTAATTTTTAATTTAATAAATAATTATTATTCAATAAAATAATTGTTTTACAAAAATAAATAACAATATTCCATCAAAATATTTAATGGTTGTCTTAATAATGGTATATCGTCATAGGGATCAAGTGTGATCAATAAATGGGTTGTCAGCACCCTCGTCAACCGGAGTAGGATCTGCTATAGCATAAAGATGTAAGCCATCATTAAAGGTTAAATATAAGTATTTTGGAATTTTCACCCTGACATCTACCTAGGGTTTTCTCATAATATTTCAACAACAATGTCTTTTGTTTTGCAGTTATAGTATAGTATAGTACTGTCTGTTTCGCCGATTTATTATTATTATTTGTATTATTTATTATTAAAGTAAAATAACAATATGATTGTCGATGGTCCCACACTAGACAATGCCTGTCACGTGGGACTCATCACTTGCTATAATACAACCAACTATATTACATCTTTTTTTAATTAACTTTAAATAAATTTTATTAAATCCCTACTAATATTATAAATGTGAATGTGAGTTTGTTTGTTACGTTTTCACGCAACAACTACTTAACCGATCATCATGAAACTTTGTACACATATTTTTGGAGATACTAGAAGCATTTATAGGATACTTTTTATTCATTTTTTTTAAATTATTTTTTACTGTAGTTTCCAACTGATTATAGTTTCAGCTGTTTGGAATCATATTGATTCACTTCTATTGAAATGACCTCTGATACTTATTTAATGACTTAAATGCGAGCGAAGCCGCGGGTAAAAGCTAGTAAATAATAAATTTGATTACATAGATATACATAATCCAGAAGGATACGTTTTCATGGACTACTTATTATATTTTATAGTTAACAATAATGTTACAATTACGTGGAAAACATGAAAGAAAACTCCTTTAATGAAAATTGTATAAAAAAAAAAAAAATTATCAAAATCTGTTCTACCTTTTTGGAACCTATAGTGTAGATGTTTTTTAAAAAAATGTTCCAGGAGGTTGTCATACATTTTTTTTTCACCAGCATCGATAAAATATCACATTGCATATTTTGTGATTAAAAATTTGCATGTATTAGCTTGAAATTTTTATATTACCAATAATTACTGATGAAAAACGCATTAATTAGGTAGATACATGTTTTCTTAACATCCTTAAATAATAAAAACTAATTGGCATACTACAATAAAATTTAGTGTTTCGGATAGAAAATTACCCCCTCTATTACCAGTATTTCCTTGGTTCATGACTTACGGGACAACCTGTATACTCGTTCTTATACTGTTAATAATACCTAAATAATTAAATATTACTATTAATAAAAACACCCTGGTGAGGATTTTTCAATAAAAGCTATCGCAGAAGTTTAACTCACTCGCCTTATTATAGGGGCGAGTATAAAGTTATACCGGGAAGTGAAGTAAAACTTGGTGGTGCGCTTTGAATAAATTTTCTGAATATTTCATAGGATAAAATTAATTCTATGTGCCACGTGGAACTTAGAAAGAGACAGGTGATAAATAATTGTCTCGATCGAGAATCAAATATAGAACCTCTGACAGGCCGCGATAATCACTACCACAAAGAAAACAACAAATAGAAAAGAGAAATATTATTATAAGTAAATGTACTAATAATAATAATAAAATTCTTTACTGCACAAAATAGTACTTAGGCGAGCTTAATGCCATTGGCATTGTCTACCAGCTAACCTTTGCCAGTGTGAGCGGTGATATTCTAGTGTAATGAAAAGAAAAATAATAAATAAATAAATAAACCAATTGGAATCATATCCTGAAATGAAATGAAATTAGTTTCTTAGCATAGGCACTAAAAGCGTGCGCTTGCTCATCATTAGACTCTACAATGGCTTTGGAAAGGCGTATGACGAGAAGAATACCTCAAGAAACTCGTCAATCATAGCCTGTATGTAAAATAATTAACAAAAAAAAACTGAATTTTCATTCAGAAATAAAAAACTTAAATAACAATTCATAAATCAGATTGCACAGTAATAAATGTTATATTAATAACATATGTGTACATGTATATGGAGATAGCCAATCACAAAATTAAACAGTTAAAATTGGTATGCTTATCCCTTTGTTGGCGAGTCCTGGACCCGTGGAAACGTCATATTTGTGTAAATTAATATATAAGGTGGTGAAGGCTTAGTAGTTTAGTTTTTGTTTATGTATATAGTAGTAATTTTGAAGTATGTATTTTGTATATGTTTACATGGGATCGAGATAGGTGTTCACAACTATGTTCTCGAACAATTTTTATTTAAAAAAAACACTTAAAATTAAAACTTATTACATAGTTCGTTTCGCTTATCAGTTCAAGAAAATCATAAAAAGCAAACTTATTCAAAAATCATATTACACGTTAGATGAATATCTTACTGATAAAAAAGTTTGGACATAAGGAGGATGACAATGCCCCTATACAGCAGCTATTCTTCTACATCATAGTAGATTTATTATATATTATTGTGGCATTAGTATGTAAGTAGACAATACCAGTATACAGCAGCTAAATCAAGTTGATAATTATTAAATTATTTTATTTCATTTATATTTATATATGTATATGTATTGACGAGTAAAAGCGCTCTATTGGAGCCCATTTACTAAAAGTAAATAAATTTAAAAAAAATCCATGTATTATATAACGAGCTATAATAACATTACCAAAGTAAAGTATTTCATTTAGACGTTGTTTGGGTGTTATGTTGTATTTTGTAGTTTTATTTACAACTGACAAATCTATCTAGCATATAAAAATTAGTGTTCCTTTGTTTATTCTATGAAACTTACCTGAAATGTGCTTTATATACATGACAAGATTTTATTCGCTTGATTGAAAATTATTATGTATCGAAAACACAAACATGTATGCGGTCTAGAGCCGGTATCGTGGCAATAGATGGTGTTGCGTTTTGCTAGATTACCCTCAATCGATTCGGTCTTAATTTGTGCCTTGGTGGGATCGTGGGAACTGGTTTGTATTGACTCACGTCCGGGAACACGAAAACCCCCTGATCTCTCGCAAGGATAAACGCCAGGAACAAAGTAACGGGAATGTGAAAGGACTAACCTGGACGGATGACGCCTCACGAGTTGAAGTCGACTTCACTTGAACCACGGCACTTGTTAAATGTCTTTGAATATTAAACCGCGTCTCCTGCGATGGAACACTTGCACGGAGTGTAAAAATTGGTGTACTGGTTTGCGCGGAACACGCGTGCACACGGCGCGGCGATGCAATTGCTACTGGTTTCATTCGTTCACCGGCGGCGCTAGGGATGTGGGCGTTGGTCGAGAACTGATAAACAGGAAGTGGGAGGGGAACGCTACGAAGCTCAAACAGATGGTCTGTTTTTCAGTTAATACACTTTTTCGTTTTTGCGTACGTGCTTTTTTATTTCGTTGAAGTAACAGACAGATATATCAAAATGTGACAATTATATTTTTTATAAAAAGTAAAAACATGAATAAAAAAGAGTTCGTAACACCGACTATAGAATTATTAATAAAAAAGAGTTAAAACATTATATAACTCAACAATTTATGTAACTTTTGTTAAAGCCAAAATGAAGACGGGAACGATTTTTCGTGACTTCCCCAAAAGTGTAGAATGTCGCTCGTCCTTGAAGGCTACTGACGACCGTGTCACGTGCAAGGAATTTTAATGTTTTTCATAAAATATTTTTCATGTTTCTCAAAGCTTTGCTGGTGTTTGTATACCGTTTTGATTTACTACTTTATTTTTTTATGATATCCGTTTCATTATAATTTATTTAGTTTAAAAAATATGAACGGTTTAGGAAAATTGAACTTAACATTTGGCCAAAGTAATTGATTAATGATTCGGACACTATGTCTATACAATAATCCCACAAAAAAAAACGCTAAATACAGCTCTTTCAAAATGAATGCTAATGATAAACTACCTCAGCAAATATTGGGAAAAGGATTTTGCGCTGGATTCAGCGCTCACCTTCAATCAATTTGGGTGACGAAGCAAATTAGGGAACGCAATACGTTTTTTTTTCATATTTCACAGCTTCAAATACCGAACACTTTGGAAAAGAAATTTATATTAAAATATTTTTTGCGGTCAGGGGAAAATATGCCTTTGTGCAAACTGTGTTTTATTACCTTTATTTGTTTTTTCAGTGTACATCTAATGGCATGAGCGTGTGTATTATTTGCAGTCGAGATGTCATACAAATGCTGCCCCGTCAGCTTGTCTAACTCTCCTAGCAGAAAAGCCATAGACTGTATTGACATTTTTAAGATAGCTATCATCTCAATTAAACCTTTATTGTTGGTGAAATAAATAGATATTTGTCAAATTAAATAAACTTATAATGAGTAAAAAATATACTGGATAATATATATACCCATGATACAGAGAAGGTCTTCGCTATCGATATTGATTCGATAACTAATAAATTTAGACAAACTACCTTCAATTTAAAAATCGTAAGGGTAGTAACAACTGTGATGAAGACTATTTAATTTTATTTTATTATACTATATAAAACTAGTGGGATGTCTTCGGCGCTGGCCGCGAGCGATGAAATTTCGATTCACGAAAAAAATACGACCCCCCTAAGACGTTTACCTGTCGAGATATAGCAATTTTTAAAATCCTGAAAAAAAAATCCTGAATATTTTTTTCAGATACTGAAAGAGCTCATGTTCCCGAACAAAATTGTCCTTTACACGGCTCATTTACGAAGTCTACTTTCAGAGATACAGCAATAAAAATTCGGAAAAATAAATAATCAAAATAAACACGATCGCAATGTCTTTTAAATCAATTAAATCTAACTTCGGTCTATTAGCATTAAAACATAAATAGATGTAGAGTTTTGTCTATAGATACGGTGTCAGTTGATGGATGTTTCCATAAGCCAAAACGGTCGTTTGAAGGCTCGGCCTTTATGAGTTTCAAACTAATACTTAACTCATATAACAATTTAGAATAATAATAAATACAACTATATTTTAGTTTAAAATGAGTAACGTTATTTATTGCGTATATCTTTTTTAAATATTTTCTTTTTTTATAGAACATATTATTTTTATTAATTCGTTAATAAGGTAATACGGTGTCACTTAAAAAATGAAAATAAAATGCGTAGAATTTAATATAAAAAAAAAAATACAAACATAATACCTACTTTGCTAGCAGATTCGAACTGGATCTGTTAAAAATATATCAAAAATCTCACGTGTTGCATATAAAGACTGTTGCAAGTAAAGTAGATATAAAACGACTAAAAGATTCAGCTTGAGAATTTCAATACAAATCGCCTTATATAGACTTATATAATATATAGGTCCATACAATCATGTAGATCTTCTTGACATACTTCTTATCTAAAAAAAAACCTTATATTTTACGTATAATAGCTGACATTTTTGTAACACTAAAAATAAACGTAATCTCTTGTCGTTTATCTTATAAAACCCTTTTGTTCTTTTCGACGTTGAAAAAACTCGCATCCCCATTGATAAATGGTAAAGTTTATTATAAGAGCGACGCGTAAGTATGTAACATATAATTTATCATGGCGCTATACATACATACGAACACGCACATACATATTTTGTTAAACTTCACAAAATAGGAAAGTTACAATTTTGTCACAAGTTAAACAAAAGCGTGAAAGCCACTCGTTGCTCAACTTCGAGGTCGCAAAATTTAAGTCCACTGCTTTTAAAATAACTTGTGGAAGGGCTTTTGCAGACAGTTTTGATGTGTGAATTTACGCGGCTGACAAATTTCTCCGCAGTTCTAACTTAACACTAGATTTACCAGCTATTTAAATATACCTATTTCTACCAAACCAAAAAAGTATATATTTGTTACAAAGATATATACAATATTTGCGTAATTGAATGAAATAAATCTAATAAGATTTATACAAATACTATTTTATCCCCTTGGGGGCAGAAATCAAAATCCTTTCTTAGCGGAAACGTCATAACATCTACCTGCATGCCAAATTTCAGCCCGATCCGTCCAGTGGTTTGGGCTGTGCGTTGATAGATCACTAAGTCAGTCAGTCACCTTTGAGTTTTATATATATAGATATGAAGTTCATAAAACTAATTCTTCTGTTATAGATTAAAGAAGATTAGAAGAATTAAAGAAAATGTTACACGCAGTAGGAATTGTAATTTGATCTTGCAAGACCAGTCATTTTGACTGGTCTGGTAAATCTAGTGTTAAAGATCGCATGAAACACTAATGCACCACGTCTTTGTCACCAATGAAAACCAAATACACCATTGAATGTACACTTTAACATAATTGAACAATAAACAGAAACGTGTTTTATCATTACGAGAGTTCAGACGATTATTTTCCAAAATAATATTGCGTGGGATTGAAAGATAGCACGTGTCTTAAATTAAACCAATTAGAATTTAGAAACGCGATCAAACATGAAAGATATGACCTTTTTAATTTTTAATTCCCACATGGCTTCAGCACGAATCGTCCTAGTGAGGTATGCGGAAATGAAATGAAATTAGTTTATTAACATAGGCACTAAAGGCGTGCACTTGCTCATCGTTAGACTCTACAATGGCTTCGGAAAGGCGTATGACGAGAAGAAGACCACAAGAAACTAGTCTCACTTATCAAATAAATAAAATATATATTCTGACGCCTCTACGTGAAATTAGTTTTGTGAATAAGAGTATTATTAAATTTAAATGTTAATTATTTTATAATTCAAACATATAGTAATTTAACTAATTTTAAAGACTTCAGTCCATGTCTGGATTAAAACTAACATTTAAGACCACGATTGCTGCAAGAATTTTGAAAACCCAGGTTACGTTTTTAAGAGCAGATTTAAATTGATTATATATCAAAGCTATTTGACAAGGAAAAACAAGAAAAAGAAGACATGACATATAAAATGTCGAAAACTTAGATGATTTTCGAGGTAACCACTACACGTTAGTCAATGAGAACGTAACAGTTAGTCGTGTAGAGTCTTTCAAATTAGAAAAATAAATTATATTCCCAAACGTGTATCGAATTAATTAACATGTTTTTGTATTGTGTATAATTTTACTATAGAGTATAGAGGCAAGTAACGAACTAGTAATTTAAACCGAAATCTTAAATTTATATCTGCTATGAATATTAAAATTGAAATATCCATCTCGCATACTAAAAAGGTCAAAGGCTGTTGGAAAATGTCAAATGTATTGTAAATTAATTGTTAGAATTCATATCACAAATTCATGACCTTACTGCTTCGGACTATCGATTTTCGGGCCGATTTTTTAACTCATCATTGTCGGTTTTAGACATGATACTAGTTCTTAATTAGAAATTTTAAGTTTGTTTAGCAAAATTATAATTAACAACAGATTGTTTAATGGCGCAGTGGATCTGCTGCAAATTTCCAAAGTAATTAGCCTGCTGCCTAACAGCAACAGATTGTACTGGCTATCATAAAAGTGTTGTACTTTTATTATAAATATCGATAAAAATAAATAATAATATACTTGAGTTATTTTATATCAACAAGATATTAGACTTAAGATCATTAGTTTGAAACCTCATAATAAAATATAAATATAAAATATAATGGTTAACGAAACATTATACCTAAGACAATAACAGTGGGCTTATCACGAATTTAGTCTGGCTTTCGAATCGAGCTGTCACAAGTAAAACGGATTCGTTAGCAATCGGGATCATGAATTTTTACTAACGACTAACGAGCACCAGCAATCTATCAAATGAACGAAATATCGAGACGTTAGAAAATTAACAAAAAGTATGTAAAATATTGTAGTTCTAAATCCGCACGCGGTGGCGCTGCTCAAATTTCCATACAAATCGCTTGAAGCGAATTCGGTTCGAAAGCCAGACTAAAATTCGTGATAAACCCACTGTTAAATTTTATAGTATTCGCCTTGTAAATTAAGTATATAAGCAAAATCAATATCAACAAGATCAATGAATGAGCACCTTGTCTTTATTAAATATCACCTTCAACTGGTGGTACAAAAAACACACATCCTTCTCTATCCCTACTAATATTATAAATATGAATGTGAGTTTGTTTGTTACGTTTTGACGCAACAACTACTAAACCAATCATCATGAAACTTTGTACACATCTTTTTGGAGGTACTAGAAGTAACATAGGATACTTTTTATTTAAAAAAATGTATAATTTTTTACTACAGTTTCCAACTGACTATAGTTTCAGTTGTTTGGAATCATATTTATTCATTTCTATTGAAATCTCTGATACTTATTTAATGACTTAAATACGAGTGAAGCCGCGGGTAAAAGCTAGTATATATATAATTCTTGCCAATTATATTTATACAACGTAATATTTTGCAGACGACCTCTGTATAGAGGGCGCTGTATAGAGGTCGCAGATTTAATTCTCGGAGGAAATAAATATATTTTGTTTCTTATTATATATTTACGTTATCCTCGTGGTGATGTCCATATTATAAGATATCCATGCGATATATTTACGTGAATGTAATAAAAATAAGTGAAGGTAAAATCGATATCGATATTATTGTTTAGTGTTGTTACATCACTTTAATGTAATTACTCTGTTTTTATTCTCGACTGCCTGTGGTAGATTCGTACATTAGTTAAGCTTAAGACTTGACTGCTTTATTCATGAAGGTAGATACGTGTGTCAAAAATGATAGAAGGAGCCTCTTTCACTGTTTGTTGAATTAAAAAAAAAGATATATAAATAACCTCAAGTATCACTCCTAAAACAATTAATTTAAGTTTATTTTATATAAAAGAATTAAGATATTAATTGTGTTCTAAATATAATGTATACATTCAAATTAAAGGAAATTATTTAAAATTATTTTGCTTATAATTCTCGCTACAACATTCAGTAATTTGTCTCGACGCGTTTCGCCACTTCACGTATCCTGATGATGCCACGTGAAGTGGCGAAACGCGTCGAGACAAATTACTGAATGTTGTAGCGGGAATTATAAGCAAAATAATTTTAAATAATTTCCTTTAATATGGATTTCCGCAAAGTAACGCCTGAAACAACTAATTACATTCAAATTAAGTTTATGAAGCGACAAATTAAATGACATGGTTCCAACTATCACGACGGACGTAACGTGCTATGATGAACGCCGTTTCACTTCAAGGTCGAATGAGTCGCTGCATAAAATTGAATTAAATGACTCTAATTACTATTTATTACCATAAACCACAATAAAAACTCACGGTGACAAATTATAGCTCCACGCTGTTGAAATGAAGAAGGCAGATCCTTTTTCTCTGAATATATTGTTCCCGGTTTTAGTTAAGTTGAGAGTATCCCGGAACTCTTTATAGGTGACCTAAGCTCAGCACTCTCTTACTTATGGGGTTGCGGATCACATTCAAAAGACCGCATCTCAAAGAAAGTATTTTTAAAGATTCCTAATTTAAAACTAATCAATAATGTACCTACTAACATTATATTGTACAGGCTATGATTGGCGAGTTTCTTGTGATTTATTTTTTTTTGTATCTTAGTGTTGGCGATATTGATACCGTCTAAGATTTTGTTTTTTAAAAAATTCAGAGGGTTCTCGATTGCGCCCACGTATATAAACATTCTGTCGCTCAATTATGAAATATAAAAAACGAATACGTCAGCACGTAATCCGACAGAAAACACATATCTAAAAATAGATGTGGAAAGTAGGTAAATATAATTTAGGTTTGATACCAATTTTACCCATCTTTTAGACTCATTTGTAAATATGCCTGAACTATACAATTCTATAAATTGATATAGTCTTACAAAAGTATTACATTTTCTAATAATAAGAAAAATGGGGATATATGAAAAAAAAAGAGACGGAAGAATGTTGGGTTGATATATTCTGTTATTTTTTAAAAATCAATTTAAAACAGATTTTCAAAGGTAGATTCAAAATCCCTTGTACCTTTACATTTAACACTAGATTTACCAGACCAGTCAAAATGACTGGTCTTGCAAGATCAATTTAAAATTCCTACTGCATGTAACATTTTCTTTAATTCTTCTAATCTTCTTTAATCTGTAACAGAAGAATTATTTTTATGAACTTTATATTATTTTATATATGTTTGTAACAATTATATACTTTTTTGGTTTTGGTAGAAATAGGTATATTTAAGCTGGTAAATAAATGGCTATGACATGTAGAAGGTCAACATATATATTTCAAAATTTAAAAAAAAACTATTATAAACATGTTACAAAACAAAGGTCAAAACGGTATTTACGATTTTAATCATAAATATTTACAACTAGTTGCAGATCATCTCAAATCGGCATATTTGGTACTCGGTTTTAAATAATCCCTACTCTCTTAGCTGTCAGTGTGGCCAAACGGTAAATCCGTCAGAAGACTTGCGTAGGTGTACAACAACCGAATCTTCTTCTTGAATTTAGAATATATGTCTTTTTATCGTGGAAATTGCGAGCTAAAAATAGTTCGAGCGTTTTCATTATTATCTCGAATATTAGCCGTACTTAGAAATGTTATACTTGACAATTTAGTTTAGCGTGTTTTGTTTCTTTCATTCTTGTGTTATTTGAAATTTAATACAAAGGGACAAAATATAAATTTTTTCATTGTTTATTTATTACTGTGTGCTTATCACGAATTTTAGTCTGGCTTTCGAACCGAGTTCGATTCAAGCGATTTGTATGGAAATTTGAGCAGCGCCACCGCGTGCGGATTTGGAACTACAATATTTTAGATACTTTTTGTTAATTTTCGAACGTCTCGATCTTCCGTTCATTTGATAGATTGCTGGTGCTCGTTAGTCGTTAGTAAAAATTCATGATCCCGATTGCTAACGGATCCGTTTTATCTGTGACAGCTCCATTCGAAAGCCAGACTAAATTCGTGATAAGCCCACTGATTATTAATATAAGCCTATATCTAAATGATAAATAAATAAATATATATAAATAAATATTTATTGCACTTATACATATACAAAAGGCGAACTTAATGCCTTGAATATTCTCTACCAGTTAACCTTTTGGACCAGCAAATAGGTTTCATTCGTAAGGAATAGGTGCAGATCAAAAAGAACATAAAAAGAAGTTACAATATGTGTTATATATAATTCTAATTTATATCATTGGTTATATAAGTAATTATAATTGATTAACGTTTATTTACTAATAAATTTATAATTATTAAATTAACGGATCAAACTAATTTGTATGTAAATGCCTATTTAGATAAAAAAAAGAAACTTTGGTTCAATGCTATCCATTACCCAATTTATAATTTATGCAAATTGATAAATTACGATAAATTTAAAAATTAACTCGTTTAAATGAACTAGACTAGAAGTTCCCAAACTATAGATCGCGAGCGAACATTGAGTAGGTCCCAATAGACTACCTAGGTAGTAAGTAGTAGTAGGTTCTTCATTTTTTTCCTGTTAGAACAAATAAGACGGCATTAAATAGTTCCACGACCCGATACTACTATAATTTTTCTGAGACAGCCAAGTTTGGGGACCACTGGTCTATAGAATAGCGGGCATATGATATATCTTTATGGTATCAGTGAACTGCACTCACGTGGATAACATGAACCATGTATAATAACGATGACAATGCCTCTATACAGCAGCTATTCTTCTACATCATAGTAGATTTATTATGACATTGTGTAAGTGGACAATGTACAGCAGCTAAATCAATTTGATAATTATTAAATTAATAAATTTATTTCTTTTATATTTGTATTGACGAGTAAAAGCGCTCTATTGGAGCCCAATTACTAAAAGTAAATAAATAAATAATAATAATATTTACATACCTACAATTATAATTTAGTAGGTAGGTACGTACGTGTGCTAGAAATCCATAATTCACATCCCTTCACAGAGAACACGCCACACCGATTACTAACAATTCTATTTACATTTAATTAAATAAATGTAATAAACACTAATTGAGGATTTTAACATAAATAATATTGATCTCTTGAGCGATGGATGTGAAGATAATAGTATGTTTTTTTGTTTTTAAATTGTGTTCGGCAGCGCAGGTTTATGATGCGTATTTCGGGGAGCCGTTAACCAAAAATGAAAATAGAAGATCGTTTTTGGCTTCATCTAATGCTACTGGGTATTTTTATTTTAATTTTAATTAGTTATTCATTTATTAGACTCTACAACTGTGGGCTTATCACGAATTTAGTTTGGCTTTCGAATCGAGCTGTCACAAGTAAAACGGATCCGTTAGCAATCGGGATCATGAATTTTTACTAACGACTAACGAGCACCAGCAATCTATCAAATGAATGAAAGATCGAGACGTTCGAAAATTAACAAAAAGTATCTAAAATATTGTAGTTCCAAATTCGCACGCGGTGGCGCTGCTCAAATTTCCATACAAATCGCTTGAAGCGAACTCGGTTCGGAAGCCAGACTAAAATTCGTGATAACCTCACTAGACTTGGAATTAATATCACACTAAGAATTATAATAATCTAATTGTAGGCCCTATGCACAGTGAACACTGCATGCGCTAACATTACACTACATTTATGATTGCATTTTAAACTAGAATCCTGATGATGTCACGTGAAGTGGCGAAAGGCGTCGAGACAAGTTATTGCAAGTATGTAGCGGAAATTATAAGCAAAAAATTTTAAATAATATTTGACGCAGAGCATGTACAATTGTGGTTGAAGATTGTCGGAAGGGCGAAGGGCGGCGTGTAGACGGCACGTGCTCCAACCCGAAGTACCCATCTCGAGGGGCCACTATGACGCCCTTGCCGAGATTACTACCGGCTAAATATGGACCAGGTAATTTTGATTCAATTTGATTAACTCTGTTATTTAAAACTTGATTGGTGACAGCAAAGTTATGCCCATTTCACCAAGAATCCATTTTTAAATAAGATTTGAAGTGTGCTTAATTACATATAATACGTATTTAAAACTAATATACGTGGATATAACCTTGATATATATTTCGTAGTTATGGAAATAAAAGCCCTTCTCGAGTGTGATCATTTATCGAGCTTATTAATGATTCCCAAACAATGCGATAATCACCTACTATTACACAATTCATATAAAAGGTTTACATAACTACCCTCTAATCATAATTTACATATACAATATAACAAACCTAAGGTCAAAAAACTTATATTTAAAACAATATAAGGTAAAGGGCCCAGTTTCTGACACTTTAAGAGTGATTCTAAGATTATCATAGGATAACTTATAAAAAATTTAATGTGAATCAATAATGTTTTATTTTAAAAATAAGTTGGCGATTTCTTGAACAGATTATATGCGTTAAATAATTTTTTAACCAAATTAATAATAGAAATTAATATTTTAAAAATTAATGTTTAGAGACCCAGTTTCTGACACTTAAAATTTATTTGGTTGTAGTTTCTGACACTAACATCGGCCTAGTTTCTGACACTCATTTGAAAATTATTTTTTAGGTTACATAAGTACTATCAAGTACCAATTTGTAATAATAAATAAAAAATTTCACGCTATTAATTAAAATGACGTATAAATATAAAAAGATATAAAAACATTCAAATAAACACAATTTAAAATTAATTTAAATCCTCCACGACTTTTATACAATAAAGTTGTTCGTGGAATTTTAAATTTCAAGGCCGTAGTTTTAACAGGTTGACCAGCTTTTACTTCTTTTATCGCTTGCTCTAACGCTTTATCATCGTAGCTTACTTTTTTTTTGAATCCCTAAAAATAAAAATAAAATAATATTAATAATAATAAAAGTATTTTATCATCAATGAAAATTATTATTCAATTAAAAACAAATTATTACCGTAATAATTATTTCAAAAATTAACAAAAGTGACATTTTGTCCACACTTGATATTTTTGTATTAAAATTAATTTTTAACAATAAATGATATTTTATTTACTCTACAAAATATTCGACATTAATTAATTACTGTAATTAAAGAAAATTATAAGACAAAGAATCACTATAAACCTAAATAAGTATTTTTACATTTTATGGAGATGTGTTTTGCGCGCGAACTGCAAATCTAGTTGGTCGCGCCTGCACTAAAAATCGAGTTGGCCGCGCCTTATGAGTGTCAATAACTGCAACATGCCAATAAAATTGAGCCTAGTTATTGACACTCATATTTTAATAATAAAATATTGTTTTTAATGATATTTTAATATTTTATAGCGAAGAAAAGGCTATTATTAATCATACAATATATAATTATATATGTTTTTATACTTACATGACTGTTAAAACGCGTATTCAATATACGGACACTCTTACGTCAATAACTTAGACTACAACTGAAAAATCGCTTCGACCGTCACTCAGGGCCTTAAATTTTTTTTTTTTGTATAAAGTTGTTTTGTTTATAACTATTGCTATTATAAAATCAGTACTTAATTAAATTATTTTACTTTTGAAAAAATTAATTAACTTATATAAGAAACAATTTTTCTTTAAATTGAAATTAAAGTGAAAAGTGTCAGAAACTGGGTCAGTGTCAATAACTGGGCCTTTTACCTTAGCTATATAATACTTTGTAAGAAAACAATAATAAATATTTTTCCACTAGAAACAAGAGTCCCTGGGTCTTAAAATCGCTTTTAATGTAATATGGGAATTCAAACCGAATATAGGTATTATCGAAATAAATGCGTGTTACAATTTAAACAACGCCATCTTTTAGCTAGTAGCAAAATTAACTCAAAAGATTATTTCAGGAAACTCTCTAAGAATGGGCAAATATGGAAGGGAGTTGCCGTCGACGCGTTTAATTCGCACAACATTACTAAACGACGGTTTTAAACATGACCACCCATTCACCGTATTAGCCACACACACGTTTGTCTTTTCATTTGTTGATAATGTCGACCTGTTTTATTTGTGTAAGTATTCTATCCACACTCACCACGTTTGCAAACACGATCAACTAAAATAGCTTTTTTTTCTTAGTAAACTACGTGTTAGTTAGCGATTGTTGTGTTGGCAATACTCCCAACAGAGTTAATCCCCGCTGTATACCGATACCAGTGCCTGATGATGACCCTTACTTGCGCAGTCGTGGCATACGATGCCTAAACTTGACTCGAGTGGAAACGTTTCAGGACAGACGATGTATACCTGATACTTTGCCTGCTGACCGGGTAATCTTAAAACTTGCATATAAAAAAAAATGTATACAAAATATTAATAGATCATATATTACGTCTAACCAGTATTATTATTATTTTTTATTTAAAACTTTTTTACACTTGCATAGAAAAGACGAACTTAATGCCCTTGAGCATTGTCTGTCAGTTAACTTTTAGGGCCAGCAGAAAGAAAATAATAATATACAGATAAATAAAGACACATATATAAGTATAAACACAATAATAAAATAATAAGAAATATAAAGAATACATAAATAATATCTGGAACTAAACAAACCTACTGTGATATCATAAACTAGTTTTTTTTTAAATATGACACATTTTATTTCAAGTATTCTCGAGTGCCACCTCTATTGGATCTATCGGTCGTTTACGGGAATACAGCGCAAAGAGAGACTGAAGTAAGGACTTATTCCAATGGCGAGATACGATTCGAAAGACGTGCCAATAGAGAAATCCCACCAGGAAACGCACCGTTTTGTCTGCAAAATAGAGTACCAGTAGAAAATACTTGTTATCAATTTGGTAAAATAGTTGTATAATTATTCGTTAAAACTGCTAGGTGGAATTGTTAATTTAACAGTTATCTACAGGTGATTCTTATGAAGGCAATCTATTATCTGGTATTACTCTGAATTCTTTGTGGTTTTATCGGGAACATAACCGTATTGCCCGAGAATTGGCTCTTATAAATCCATGTTGGGAAGATCAGAAACTGTTTGAAGTTGCAAGACAAATCAACATCGCTCAATGGCAGTATATTTTCATATACGAGTTGATACCTAATTTTATTGGTAAGTTTTTGACAATTTAATTGGTTGTTTCAGGCGTTACTTTGCGGAAATCCATATTAAAGGAAATTATTCAAAATTATTTTGCTTATGATTCCCGCTACAACAATCAATAACTTATCTCGAAGCGTTTCGCCACTTCACGTGACATCATCAGGATACGTGCGGTCGCTTCGGCTTCGCTTCGACGACGAATAATTTCCTTTAAGTCTTTAATAATTAATAATTTCCTAGAAAGCAGTTTTTAGTCGTTTTTTTAGACTGTTAATAAATTATTCAATTCTAGGAAGACACAATGCTCTAGCTGAAGGTATAATTTACGATACTAAAGGTTACGTAAATGATTTCGATCACGAATACGAGCCGGGAGTTTATCGAGAATATATCGTTAGTTCGAGATGGTTCCATACATTCCAACCCAGTAGATTGGAGTATGTTGTTTTTTTTTTAGAATTTATTGAAACATAGAATATATAATAATACGTGCAAAATAACTTGACAGCCTCTACACGTCGGGTGGTAAATACCGGTATACAAGAGAAACAGTTTCCGATGCCTACCGAAGTGGAATATTCGAGAACAACAACACTGAAGCTGGCCTAACCAATGGAGCGCTGAAACAAGCATCTGCAAAGTTTGATGACGTCATTGATATTGATGTAAATAAAACAAATAATACAGAGTTTACTGCACTAAAGTGAACTGCAGCCGTCTGACCTTAAAAATAGTTTGCAGAAAGAATATTCGGTGATGTCCAAGCAGCTTCTGACCTTCCAGCCATAGACATGATGAGAGGACGTGATGCCGGGTTCCAACCTTACAATGCATATCGTAAACTTTGTGGCATGCCTGTAGCTAAAACATTTGAAGATTTACATGATACGATTGATCCTGAGGTACCATCCATCACCTTTTTGTCAGATTGGGGATATTAGACTACCACACCCTACAGTTGCTGTTGTATTTTATTTTATAGCAATGTGTTAGCACAAACAACTGTAACTGTTATAAGTAGTGACAGTAAAAGTGATAATAATAAAAACTTGTAAATAGTACTTTACGATTTCTAGAAAGTTCTAATGATAAGCAGACTGTATGATGATGTGGATGACGTAGATCTAATGACTGCGATTTACACTGAAAGAATGATGCCAGGCACCTACGTCGGGCCAACGTTATATTGCATCATGATTAATAACTTTAAGCTATGGAGGAAATCTGATATGTACTTCTTTGAACACGGAGCACATGAGAATAAATTCACGTTACGTAAGTTTATATAAGATGTTACATTTGTATTGTACGTAGGTTTATTGCTCCAATATGATGTTTTTATTGAAGCCCAGCTAAATGAAATTAGAAAGACATCGATAGCGAGAGTGATGTGTGACAGCGGCGATGATGTTCGAATGATACAGCCACATGCCTTTATACAGGAGCATAAGGGGTAAGCGGCCTTTTAATACTCGAATTATTTCAAAAAAGTTCACGCCTAAACTCATTAATCTGAACGAAGTTTTTTGACCCTCCGTCGATTGAAAATTATCCCTAATCCTTGTCATATCTTTCAGAAATGAAATTAGATCTTGCAAGAAGATTAGAGGCATAGATTACTACAAATGGAAGGATCATAACTGCGATAAGGATAGCAATATAGCTGCAGAGGATGTTAGAAAGAGATATAACGATTTGGAGACAAATGAAAACGATTTGGATGTAGTTTAGAATTCGAGTTTAATAAATCGACGATATTAAACACAGGCATTGTTATCACATTTCACTAAAATGATTTTATATTCCATTGAAATTTGAAACATTTATTTAAAATATTGCATGTTTTTTGTGCATTTTATTAGAATATGAAAATTGTACAGGTTAGTGTTATATTAATTAAGAACGATTATTTCCATAACTGCAGCTGGAATTGTTAAGGAGATTCCGAGACTAAATGACGGCACTTTATTTGTGATTATGTAGACAGCCAATTTCACTGTCAGCGCTAGTGAAAAGCTGAATATTTATTTACTAAGGAACGCTGCTCAGAAAGGCGTTTATATTCCAGTCATGATTATAATGTGACCACATTATAGTATAATTTACATATAAGTGTATTGCGAAGTTATGTAGGTTTTAAAGTTCGAACACTAATCAATAAAATATTCTCGGAACAAAAAGTATTATTTGAATTACGCGCCTAATTAAACGGATATTACGGAATCGGAAACAGACAAAAGTGTATCAATGTAAATTACAAGCCGCGTCGATATACGTAGGTACTAACATTTTTTATCATTAAAATCTCATTGAACATAACAGGTGTTTTACTATTTTTTTGGTAACCAAAATACAGAAAGTGTTAAATTTAAGATTACACTTCTTATAAAGTTGTGTAAGGAGCGCTCTGTATTTTTGTAAAGAAAAATTATTTATTAATAAATTATATGTCTATATGGACTACCAATAATTGAAGCTTAAGTTAGACTTTTAGAGCGATTGTGACTTAGTTTGTATACCAAACTAGCGCTAGCTATAAACATTTAATATATAGCTTGCAGTATAAACATTACTAAAAGCCAAAGTTAAGCTGGCAGGTCCCAAATATAAATGTAAAATAAGAGATTAGGAGCCCTCGAGAGGCATCTCTCTACAGACAAGACAAAATACAAAACATTTTTATAATATTCAACGAAACGTCACTTCAGGTCTGCGAGTAATCAAGTTCTTTTACTGTTTCTTTTTCTCTTGATTTATTTCATAAGTGTGCGTGTTCAAATTTAGCAGGTTAGTAACAAATATTGATAATTATAAAAATGTCTATATTTTTTATTGCGACATGGTAACATACTCTAAGAGCTGTAAATCAAAGCACAAGCTCACTTTGTCAATACAGATACATAGTTCAGCTGCTCTACTAAAGCATTATGTCAGCACGATAGAAAGAGATAAAGTGTTTATTATCTGTTCCGTAGTCGAGTAACTAGATGATTTAGGTGAATGACCGTTCGTATTGCTTTTTCATTTCTACGGCATTCCATGCGATCTCGCATTTTTAACACAACTTTAAAGAACATTTACTTATTATACTTTATTAGATTTACTAAATATTATATCAATTATTTAAATTTCCAATAAGATTCAATTAGTAGTTAAGGGGAAAAAAATAACCACAGACAGACATCTGTGTGCAATAGTGTATGCTCCGTCTAAGTTGACAAGACACGCTCTTCTCGTTATATACATAAATAAAATATAACATAAACCTGTCTATATATTTATGTTAGTAGTATTACTTATACAGAACACACATAATATTCCTGTCACGAGTTGGATCTATATTTTTGTACAATCGTGAAGTAATCTTTGATTTGTACATTGATGCTTTTATAGCATATATACTAGGAGCATTGCTGGTACGCGACACAATATTTTAGGCACGACTGATCAGTG
>JAPWLS010000813.1:0-26461 GCA_028551675.1 Tineola bisselliella
ATAATGACTTTTGTTGCATTATGAATAAAATATAAATGCAGTTTTAACATGAAAAGCTGTTTATTTTCAATCACAATGACATAATTGGCAATAGTATTTTAAGTCTAGAATATTAATTATGTAACATTACTCCTCCTGAAAGCTCAATATCCGAAACGCGCAGGAGGTTTACGTCGTTGTGTGGTACGACGTGGTGCCTCGTTTAATGCTGCAGACGTTGAGGGTTGAGGCTCCCGCCATTCTACTGTTGAGCGTTAGGAGACCCAGCTGATTTGTCTCCGTGTCCATCTGATAACCTTTGTTGTGTGATTTGAGTTGATGCACCAGGTTGATAAGTCATCGCGTCCAGTAAAACATGATCATTGACGTCACCCCTACCTCGTTTTGATCCACGACTATAATAGGAATAATTCTTCAGCTTCTTGTTGTTACTCACAGTATCGTTTTTCGTTTCCAAACTGTTATCGTTACGAATGACATCCTTATCATCGTTGTTCTCATCGTTAGTTTCTTTTCGCCTAAGTTGATCAGAGTGTTTCCGTTTGATTACTCCATTGTTCATTTCAACTTGATAGGAGTAAGGCCCGGTGCGTTTTGATGTATTCCCTGGTTCAGAGCCTTTTCCTATAGATTTGTTAACCCAGACCATGTCTCCAATCGAATATTCTGGCGGAATAGTTTCCTTAACTGATGGCCTGAGTTCCTGGAATAACCTAGCTCTTTCAAGATCTTCCTTAACACTTGACTTAAGAAGAACTTATCTTCCAAACAACATTTCACTTAGTTGGTATCATTACCTTAGTTGGCGAATCTTTTTAAGTGACAAATTTTAATTATGCTTTGACGTATTATGTCACGCCACACGGGAACGCAGCGAACGGGATAAAAAGTATCCTATGTCCGTCTCCTGGTTCTAAGCTACCTCCTCACCAATTTTCAGCCAAATCGGTTCAGCCGTTCTTGAGTTATAAATAGTGCCACTAACACGATTTTCCTTTATATCCAATGGGATAAAAAGTATCCTAAAACTGCAGTAACTAACACAACTTCCTTTTATATATATAGATCAACAAATAATTGCTTTGATCGAGAATCCAACTGCAGACATCGGCGTAAAAGTAGAGGTTCTAAGTATCTCATAGAACAATTATAGGTAGAACTTGTGTCATCTGTCTTGTTGACTTCTTATTATTATTCTTAAACAATAATTCTTCTTTTTCAGGTCATAAAGGTGCTCTTTCAGTTTTCCTTAAAAGTGAGTAATAATAAAATATTAATAATATAAAACGGTTGTATTCGAGAGACTACGCTCGAGTACTTATAGATTCACTGGGTAAAGTTCAAAACTTCAAACGTAACTCAGTTGTATGAAACAAAATAGACCAATGATAAATTATAATAATCCATTGCAACTGTTTACTGTCACTTAGCTGTCATTACGTTCTGTTACACGCGTTTATAAGAAATCAATTCAATCGTTACTTATTAATATATAAATAAACTGGATATTTGATATATAAGTATATGCAACATATTACTATTTTATTTTGATTACTGTCTAATGGTTGCCATAATTATTACTACATACAATGGAATAAAATGCATTTAAGTATTGATCAGGTGATCACATGTCAAACTACGAGCGTTATCTATATATATAAAACTCAAAGGTGACTGACTGACTGACATAGTGATCTATCAACGCACAGCCCAAACCACTGGACGGATCGGGCTGAAATTTGGCATGCAGGTAGATGTTATGACGTAGGCATCCGCTAAGAAAGGATTTTGATCAATTCTACTCCCAAGGGGATAAAATAGGGGATGAAAGTTTGTATAAATCTTATTAGATTTTCGACTGATTGAACTGAAATTAAAAATTGACAGATATGTGGTTAATAACTGGAGCAAGTTTTCAATTATGACCCACGACAGGAATGGTGATAACTACTTAACATACGTTAAACAAAAGTAAAGCCGCAAAAACTATACCTAATTAATAATAATACTTCTTAACGCGAGCGAAGCCGCGGGCAAAAGCTAGTCTCTGAATACAGGCTTTAATCCAAATCTCTTAAAAATAATCAATACCAATATGAAACAGTCATAGATATATGAATATACTAGCTTTTATCCGCGGCTTCGCACGTATTTAAGTACCTACTAATTTGCCTTTGTGTTTTAGATATTCAAAGCTTCGTGCCAAGTGTCTTGAAGGATTTAGGAAAGTTGAGTAAGTCCATATTTTTTCTTTGCATTCTTTAATTCATATAGGCTCTTTAGGCTTTTGCTTGAAGAGAAGAAATCACAAGAAACTCGCCAATCATAGCCTGTACAATATAATCTTTAAACAATGTAAATAAAGCTCGTACCCAAGTATATAAGCACACCAACATGCACACAATCATCTCAGTCACACTAGATTGTCATTTATTTTATAATAAGCCTTTTTAATGAGCGTTTCTTTAATACACTCCTTAAATAAAAACGTAGGCAGAATTGTAATATATATTTAATTTACATACATATATATTTCAAAAGCTATAAGATATACGTATATGACTTCTGAAACAGTTGAATGGATATTAAAAAAAAATTCTTTTACAGAAATCCCTGGCGAAGTCGATAATGTTGGACATTTGCTGGACAAAGGTATCTATACTAATCTATACTAATATAATAAAGAGGAAACATTTGATTGTTTGTATGTATTGAATAGGCTCCGAAACTACTGGACCAATTTGAAAAATTATTTTACCACTAGAATCCTACATTACCCCTGATGAACATAGGCTATAGAATATTTTCAAAAACGTTTGCGATCCATATGAAAATTTCAATAATATAACCCAAAGTGTGAAAAAAAAGTTGTTCAAAGAAAAGTTCAAAGTCTAAAAAATTGTATTATTTTTATAATTAAATACATTTCAGGATTTTCAAAAATAAAAATTAACCATGCGATTGAATTTTAATAAAAATACTTAATACAATATTTTCAGTTCCAAACATTCGTCTGAATCACCCGGTATATGTATTTTTGGATATAATTACATATTCTTTTGTTTTTTTTCAGGCGTCGCGAGATTGGTAAAGGACTTAGTGAATCAAATTATACCTGGATGTAAGTATATATATGTATATATTTTTTTAATATATGTAGTAGCTTGGGTTAAGACTACGTCTACCACCTGTCTTGTATCGGTGGATGGTTTAATCAATTTTAGTGCCAATTTCTCTAAAAAAAAAACTAAATAAAACAAGAACCAAATAGATTTAAGGAAGAGAAAAAAGAATTAATGAAAATAATATTAATAAATACATAATTAAAATGTCATGAAAATTATTTTTATAAAAAACAATTCTGTGGGCTTATCACGAATTTAGTCTGGCTTTCGAATCGAGCTGTCACAAGTAAAACGGATCTGTTAGCAATCGGGATCATGAATTTTTACTAACGACTAACGAGCACCAGCAATCTATCAAATGAACGGAAGATCGAGACGTTCGAAAATTAACAAAAAGTATCTAAAATATTGTAGTTCCAAATCCGCACGCGGTGGCGCTGCTCAACATTCCATACAAATCGCTTGAAGCGAACTCGGTTCGAAAGCCAGACTAAAATTCGTGATAAGCCCACTGTTTATTCTTTTAATTTAATTTTCAATTTTCAAAACCCATTCTTCTTCACCGATACAACCTCTTTGGTCTAAAGAGCAACTGGCTGAAATTGCCCAAGGTCATTTAGTTCACTTTTAGTGTTCTATGATAAAATAAACAAAAGCAGGCCCTTTTAATAGGTCATAGGAAATTTTACTCTAAAGAATAATCAATTTTTTACTTTCAGTGGGTGACCATTTGGGTGCAGGTGAGTTTTTTTTTGGAATTCTTATTATAATTTTATAAATATTACACTACATTGTTATTATTTAAATTTTACTAAAGTTTTTACGTACTATTTAAGAAGTATATGTATTTCTATGAGCATATTGGAGCGAGTTATCTAAGCACTGATGTTGAAACTTTGAATAAAGTAGGTACTGTAATAAAAGAATCCCATTCAAATCTGCCCTAATTAACAGCCTCTTCTTATCACATGAAAACATGCCAATAGCCTTTAACCCTTCGTCGGGCGCCCCTCAAAAACTCCTTAGATCGGGCGCGGTGTACTTGACGGGCTCATTGATGATTAAATTTTTTCTAATTAAATCTAAGATGAAAATCAAAGTCAATCTTTTTTATGGGAATATTTAGAAGTAAATTTTATACAAAAGTAATGGATTTTTTTGATGTGAAACATCTATTGGCGCGGGTATAAACCGGATCGTTGGCGTGGCTATACTAAAGTATATATACAGTCTATATATAGTAGAGTGTACAGTGTGGCGACGCTTGCCGTGGCGACGAGTTTATTTTATCGAGTTATTTCTGAAATCTATATCATTTAAGAAATTTTCGAATTTTTAATTTTTGTATTTAATATAAATAAATGTTTCTTAAATAAATAGTCATCATTTTCTGTAAAAAAATTCATAGTATTTAATTGTTTCATTAAGCAATAATTAGTTCCTGTTGTAATCTTGTCTTTTACGCATATGACTTGAATAAACTCGATGTTTCACATCTGCCAGGCGTCCCGTGACGGCTCGCATTTTTTCCCCTTTAAATCAGACTAAAAACTAAAAGAGTTCATAGAACCTATAATTGCTGTGCTTGCGCGCTCGACGGAGGGTTAATGTATGATATAAGAACGGTAGCAATAACCATTCAGTTAGTTGCTAGTTGAGTAGTTGACTTCATGTATACTTTTTCTAATACTTGACCGTTGTTTTTTTTCAGTAATCAGTGATCTTTCAAGAAATGTTGTTTGTAATGTTGGATCCCAAGGTGATTATTACCCACTTAGTTCATTTTACACGAGAAGAAGTTTCAGAACTATTCTATAACGAATAAGTAAATTAAAGTGTATATTCTGCTCTTTTTTCAGGTTTAATTGGATTTGTTCTTCAAGACCAAAGACGAGGTAATTTTAAAAGATTAAGATTTGAAGAAGAATGATGAAAAAATCCCGCCGCGTGATTTCTACGCACTTCATTTATTCGAATAAAGAATAAAAATAATCGGAAAAGTTGCTTATCCCTGATTATATGATCGACTATACCAGAGGCGGCTCGTCCTAAAGAGCGCTGGTGCAGTGCACTCCCACGAAAATTACAGAAGTAATCTATATTTCTTCATAATACATACTATCCTCACATTACATTCATTCTATTCTACTATGCCTATACAATAGTATATTATATTACCTATATCTACGCCGCTGTAATATAAGTTCTGTAATTTTCGTGGGAGTGCACTGCACCAGCGCTCTTTAGGACGAGCCGCCTCTGGACTATACTTCAGCCGCAATTCTTTTTTTAAAATAATTTTCATTAATAATAATTACTAGCATTTGTTTTAATCAAAAAAAAACACAAATAAATGTAGAATGTATTCAAAAAGGGCCGCGCCGTATCGCATTTTGGAGGATTCTTTGGGGAAGTTAACTATAAAGATGAATTTTGTGATTCCTAGGAAAGTGGTCGTCACGATGAACTGTGTATTTGGCCGGGTCTTGTTAACATAGTTTGCACAAATTTTTGTTCGAATAGCTTCAAAATATAATTCTCCATCTCATGTAAATGCTTTCAGAGATACAACAAAGAAGTATCTACACAAACAAACTATGCACAATTTTACAGATAACCTATAGGACCCGGTGATGAATACTACGGATTGTTATTATAATATATCTTATTATTAGAGATGTGCCGATTATGACTTTGGCCGACTAGCCGACTAGCCGATTAGTCGGTTGTAAATAAGCCGACTAGTCGGCCGACTAATCGGCCAAGCCGACTACGGTTTAGGAGATTCCCGTGACGCTTCGTTTACAGCTGATTCGCTGCAATTTCAGTCACTACTGACATGTGGACAAATATAAATAACAAAAAAGTTTTTTGAGTTTTACAGCTCACTAGTTTGACGATAGTTTCAAATATTATCACGCAGAATTGCAATATATGTCATTAAATATTATGTTGATAAATGTCATCAATATATTTTCTTTACAAGGGAGTAACACATACATTTTATTGAGAAATAGATACAAAGTAAGAAGCCGGATAGTCGGCGCTTTTTACCGATTAGTCGCCGACTACGATAGTGGCCGGATAGTCGGCTTTACCGACTAGTGGCCGACTAGTCGGAACATCTCTACTTATTATACATATTAATACGGTTTTTTTTGTAGAAGGTACCTTTTGGACGCGCTTTTATAAAAATACAAATTTTGAGACGCAGTTTAACGAATAATGTATTATTACAATTTAAATTCGACGTGTCTTGGACTCGCCTTTACTTCCTATTCTGAATTTAAAAATTAGTGTTAAATTGATTTAAATTAATTCCAGGTAATGAGATTAGGAGGTCAAACTACTGTACTAAATTAAGAAGAGAGAAATATAGCTGTACATGTGTGAAACGACACTATGGCGGTAACAATGATGGTAGTGATGGTAGTGATGAAGAAAGTACGGATGGAGGTAGTAGTGATGGTAGTGATGAAGAAAGTACGGATGGAGGTAGTAGTGAAAGCAGTGAAGAAGAAGGGGACGGAGATGGATACGAAGGAGATCATGACCATGGTAAAGGAGGAGACGGGCCAGACGCTGGAGATGGTGGGAAAGGGGGAAAAGGTGGAAAAGGAGGTAACGGGATAGATGCCGGAGACGGTGGAAATGGAGGAAAGGGTGGAAAAGGAGGTAACGGACTAGATGCTGGAGATGGTGAAAATGGAGGAAAGGGTGGAAAAGGAGGTAACGGCCTAGATCCTGGAAATGGCGGGAAAGGAGGAAAGGGTGGAAAAGGAGGTAACGGACTAGATGCTGGAGACGGTGGAAATGGAGGAAAGGGTGGAAAAGGAGGTAACGGCCTAGATCCTGGAAATGGCGGGAAAGGAGGAAAGGGTGGTAAAGGAGGTAACGGACTAGATCCTGGAAATGGCGGAAAAGGAGGAAAGGGTGGAAAAGGAGGTAACGGACTAGATCCTGGAAATGGCGGGAAAGGAGGAAAAGGGTTAGTTGATTGTTAATATAAATATGAAGTAACATTTTAATTTGGCAGTGTTATAATTGAAATGCTTCTATATATTTTGTTATTGTAAATTTTTATTTCAAATTTGTATTGTTCTTTTGAATAAAATAAATTTTATGTGGAAGTATCTAGTGGTTGTCTTTATCAATGTAACAGTTTCCTAAGTACATTTGTTTACCCTATGAAATTTTATTAAGGGGGTATTCTAGTCTAGAGGCCCGAATTTTAGGTGATTTTTGAAGTGCCGTAAAAAAAGGCAATCCATATTTTTACTATCCGTTTTTTTATGAGTTATTTATTAACATTAGAAGAGTACAGAAAAAAATTAAAAACTTAAAAAAACTGAAAATTCCAAAAATTAGCATCTGATGAAGCGGGGGCCTCAAAAAATTGGCACGTGATCAGGCCCACTATTCCAACCCTGCTAGCAATCTGAAAGAAAAAAATAAAAAAGATTATTAATCTAGAGTAATTTTGCTATGTCAGGAACTAGGGAAAAGTGGATAATATATTTCCATAGTATAGTATATCTCCGAAAATAATTCGAATTTTGAAAAATCCTCTTGTAGGCATATTCTTGAATAGTTTGAAAATATGAAAAAAAATCGATTTTTTTCGAATTTCTAGACTAGAATACCCCCTTAAAGACTGTCACGTTAGGAGGGTAAATGTTAAAAATAATAGATACCTACTTCAATATCACAAAATTTTTAAATTTACTAATCTGGAATCTTCAACAAGGACAGCATTACAATACACAATTTTAACAAGTGCAAGTCTATGAAATGTATCATCAAAAAAGTTGATAATAGCTAGCAATGTAAATTATAATCAAAGGAAAATAAAGTCATTCAACTTTCTGTGTGCTGTAAAATTTTCGAAATGCATCAAACTAAAACTTCTAATTAATCCCTTAATAAACGTAACTGTTGTTTTTGTAATACATATTATTTTATTTTACTAATATAGTTTGTTTATTTATAAAAAAGAAATTGTTCAGTAGGGATGTAGATAGGTAACACTGCTTCCTGCCTTAGACTTGTCAAAAACCCAACTACCTACAGTTTTTGTGCGTGTGTCCTACACGTCCTTATTCTTTGCACCCGAGTTGTTTTACTCTGAAATTTTCAATTCTGGTATCTTCGAATAACAACAAACAAAAATAACAAAATTATTATCATAAACTATTTTATTTTTATTTTTTCATATTATTGTGTGCTGATACCTGTGTGGTTGCACAGTGGATCTGATCTAATTTTAATTCTTGTGAATTATGTATTATTGAGAATTATGTGACTTATGAATTGTTATTTACTTTTTTTCAAAATGATTTTATGTACAGACTATGATTGACGAGTTTCTTGTGGTCTTCTTCTCGTCATACGCCTTTCCGAAACCATTATTGATTCTAACGATGAGCAAGCGCACGTCTTTAGTGCCTATGTTAATAAACGATTTTCATTTCATTTCATAAAGCACGTGTAAACCCTGATGCCAAAAGCCTATCAAGAAGCTATCAAGTTTAGCTTTTAGGAAGCTAGTGATATGCATATGTATATCACAGTTGCAGGAATTAGAATACAAATTAATAACACTAGTTTACAAATTAAAATAAAAGTCATGTCCTTTCAATGTATTCCATATCGTTGTATTTAGTAGTAACAACTAAACGCAAACATATATTTATTTTATATCTATCACGTCTATAAATCAAGTTCTTATTACTTCTTATTTTCAAACTACCCATAAGTTGGTTGGCTGTGTAGTGTTTAGTTAAATAAATATTTGTTTTTACAATGTCAAAAAGGTTGTGTAAAGTACATCCTGATCGTTTTTGTTATGTGTGTGGTGAATTTATAATATCTAAAAAAGGATATCCCATAACGGAATCACTTAAAGATGCATATTTTGGTTATTTCAAAATGACGTGTTAGATTTTTTTAATAATTTTTCTGAAACTCAGTGCACCTCAATTGTTAAGAAAAAAAAAACGTTTCATTTGAAGGACAAAAACCTTGTAAACTAGTGTAATAAATGAATAAATAAAAAATGGACGAAAATTGAATTAGAAATAAAACAAAACAACATTTTCATTTATTTATTTTTGCATCATATTTTCTTCACCTATATTGTAACCTATTCTTACGAAATAATAGTAGATACATAGTTTTATAATTAATAATAATAATAATGTTATGTTATTATTAAATAATACAAAAACAGTAACCAATTAATAACAATTTTTTTAAAAACAATAAAATTATTATTTCCAAAACATATTCATAATATTGTTGTCTCTTTCCATTCCAATAGGAACGAACGAGACAGAAATACTTTTTTAAATTAAATAAATAATAAACAATAACAGATTATTAAGAGAACGTCATCTAAATCTATCTTATTTTATCTTCTTAGATTCTAATCTAATTCTAAATAAAATACAATTTCACGTGTAAAATATAATAACCAAATCGCTAATAGAATTTCCTTTGGGGATTGTTAAAAAAAAACCTAATAAACCAAACTACTTGTTTAACAAGTGTCTTTATAGTGAATGATTTTTTTAACATAATTTTTACAGTAACTTGGCATATGACAGATTGACAGTCCAAGCTGATCCCAAAACGTGGGCCACTTCATGTGGTACGCTTGAAAGTGGTATTTCTAGCCTAATAGCTATCAACAGCCTACAACTCTTCCTGTTTTAATATTCTGCACTTAACATGAGATTAAAGAAATATAGACTAATAACCTAATAGCGCCTTAACACTAGATTTACCAGCTTAAATATACCTATTTCTACCAAAACCAAAAAAAGTATATATTTGTTACAAATATATATAAAATTCATAAAACTAATTCTTCTGTTATAAATTAAAGAAGATTAGAAGAATTAAAGAAAATGTTAGAAACAGTAGGAATTTTAATTTGATCTTGCAAGACCAGTCATTTTGACTGGTCTGGTAAATCTAGTGTTAAACTGCTATGGTAGTTGCTTTCTTTAAAATTAGTTTCAGAATCTAATTGTGTGAAGAGGGTTAGCCTGCCCCTTCAGGTTGAAGGTAGTATTAATAATTAAATTTATTTGTATTTATAGAGTAGTTTCCTGAAAAACAATTTTCATTTGTTTAAGACATATATTTTAATTTCCTTATAGTAAGCCGAATGAATTGAAGAAAAAATGTTTGGAATCATTTTATGATAAAAACGTAAGTTTTTAAAATCAATTTTTACAGTTTGTTGCCTTGGCGCTGCACATTCGTTTTATATTTCTTAACATTAATCATCATTAATCATGTTTAATACACAATAAATAACAAAATAATATATTGGTATTAAAAAAAGATATATATTTAATTTTATAATTGCGGGTAGGTTTGAAAAACCGCCATCTGTTTTTATATACAGGCTGTTTCAAAATTTTGATTATTATGTTATATTAGTGATATTGTAGTGATATTAGTTTAATTCCAATTGGATTTTTGTTTTTTATTTACTGACATTGTATCACTTTTGTATTGTTATTCCTTATTATCTTAATGTACCGATTGACTTGGATTTCCATGATGTGTCAATGGCCTACTATAAATAAATATTTCATAAGATATCATTGCATATAAAGACACTGGTTAAACATTATATTAAGGGAGTAAATTATTTTAAGAAACACATATATGTATATATATTTTATATATAGAAAAAGATCACATTATAATGATATTCATAGAAATCATTAGCACTTTAAAAATTCAGCTTTTTAGCCAAGAAGGCTTTTACAGTGATCCTTTTTAAAGTAACTAAGATTATAGACAATAAGAAGAGTTTTCTCGGTAAAAGTATTAAACACTAACACGCAAATGGTCTTTTAAGTTCAATGATCACATTTGTTTTGAAATAAATAAACAAAAGACTACATTCACTTTAAAGAACAAAACTACGAATGCTACGAAACATCGTAGCAACTACAACTGGCTACGATAAGCTACGGCGTAGCATTTTCGTAGTTGTGTTATTTAAAGTGAATTTTTAAATTGTATAAGCGATTTATGCTTTTTTTTTTAATATTTGAGCAAAATAAAATTTAAAAATAATCGATGGACGGTCGATATACACAGATGTTGATTTAAGATCATTACCACACGCGAATTCAACCAATAACCAACAAGTGGCGGTAGTTTTACACTTTCAAATGAATTCAGTATAAATCAATCAAATGTAAGGTTTTTTTTTAATGAAATATATAATTAATTTAAAAGTGAATCAAGTGTGGTGATTATCTTAAATCTTTTTAAAATTTAATTCTATCCAAAGACTGAAATTTGTAGACGTCATATGATGAAGTTTAAGGCCAACTGAGGTTCTATTTAGAGTACTTAACCCCAATCGAGATATAAATTCACTTCAATTAAAATACTTTGATCAAAGCGCTGAACATTTTACAAAATTGTATGTTTCATGTTAAAAGTCTTCAAGTGTTGATTTTTATTACGTAATTTGTTCTTTCAAAAACAACAAGCTGTTTCACTTCATTTTACAATCTTTGGATAGAACCAAGCTATTTACTGAATCTGAAATGCCAAGTTACCATATTTCATGTGACCTCGATATTATAATCTATGTCACATTTGTACGGTACCTCAAACACTTTGGTTCAGTATCAATATCGCCATCCCTGCTCTAGTACATTCTAGTAGATTTACGCCTGAAAAATGTCCTACATAAATTAGTTCAGTCATCAAAGTACAGTGTAATACTTTGCCGTACGAAATAGAAAGAAACTACAGATTACAGATAGATTATAAATTATTCTAAATTTAAAAAAAAAGCGCGTCAATCGATCGAATACTGCCTTTTTATGGTTTTTTGCTTCTCTAAACTGTAATTTACAACCTTGAATTACAAAACTCTGTTTTCAGTCAAATATTATGACTTCTCAAACCTTTGAAAGTTGAATCGATTTCAAAAAATTAAAACTCAATGCATTGCTTTAAACCCTTGATAGCTACCTACCTGAAAACATTTTTTTCACTGCGCACGTCTCAACATGACACTACGATCACATGTCTAATAACAATGTAATGAAACGTCAAACGCCAAACAGATTCGAACGACCACGCGAAGTTTTAAACATTGTTCTAGCGGTTTTAACTAAAAGCTAACTAGTTCCACAAATTATTGCTGTATCATATATTTCATACACATTTTAAAATTAGTTCTCTAAACGTGTTTTATTGCTTTTGAAAAATTAAACGAATAAAGAAACAACTAGCAGACGACTACATTGTATCACAATTCATCTTAATCACATGAAACGATTGTGTTTGTGACGATTTTTATAACATGTGTTGTTTATAAGTTGGACTTTGGACTAAGAGACGATTGACTCCTAATAACCTTTCAGAGGTATCCCTACTAATATTATAAATGTGAATGCGAGTTTGTTTGTTACGTTTGCACGCAACAACTACTCAACCGATCATCATGAAACTTTGTATAGATATTTTTGGAGGTACTAGAAGTGACATAGGATACTTTTTATTTAAAAAATATTATTTTTTTACTATAGTTTCCAACTGACTATAGTTTCAGCTGTTCGGAATCATATTGATACATTTCTATTGAAATGATCTCTGATGCTTATTTAATGACTTAAATGCGAGCGAAGTCGCGGGTAAAAGCTAGTATTAATATAAGTTTTTGCTATTTAAATTGCTAAAAGCATAATTTCAGGATTTGATCTAGGTGAGAAATAAGTGGGTAGTAGTGAATAAAAAAGCTAATATAAGCCTTATTTGAAGCTGGTAGAGCTCGAGGGTTGCTCATATATACTTATTATAGTATATATATTTGAATGTCACTTGATATAAACATTAATAATTGATTTAGAAATACTACACATATAATTGGACTTTTATTTTTAAATTATGTATCAGTATATTTTTAAATTGTCTGTAGCTAGACGTATTTCTTATATAAAAAATAATAATTAAATGAAACGTTCGACAATGCTATAGGCTAAGTCATACGCCTTTCTGAAGCCATTGTAGAGTAACGATGAGCAAGTGCATGCCTTTAGTGCCTATGCTAATAAACGATTTTCATTTCATTTCATATTAATTACGTTTAGTATGGAAGTGTGGGTCTTCGGTTACGTCAAACTGCGATATATATATTAGAAGGCACTTTAGCTAATAAAAAAAATTGTATAGAAGTTTTGATTACAAGAAAAAAAAATTTTTTTTTGTTTGTAATTAATTTTTTTTTTTGAGAGAAACTTCCAACTTCGACATTACAATAAGCATGTTATAAAAATCGTCTCTTTGTATGTTTCTCAAAAAACACGAGAACTGTTTATTTAATATATACTTTTAAAAATCTCTACCACATATAATCATCTAGCTTTACTAAGAAAGGGTTAAGGGTGAACACGTACCTGTAACTGACTCATTGAATTTTAATGACCAATTGAATTTCAATGACCAATTGAAATTTATATTGTTCTTATACAACTTCATTTATTCCATTAACGCATTAACTATTTATTCACTAAAATTTTGAAATCATTTGATGTTTAATTGAATTTTAATTACTAATTGAATTCGAAATATAAAATGAACGAGTTATTGATTACTTCTTTACAAAGCATATCTTTGCAGCAATGAGTCATCGTACCCCTCAACCCTGAACTAAAAAGACATCTAGTTCATCTACTTTTGTTACGAGAAAATAAACGACATAGAACAACACTATTCACGACAATTAAACTATTATTATTAATTGCAATCATCGATATTGTTTTTAGTATAGGCACAGGACATCCCTAATTCTTTCAGTTCGAGAACAACGCAACAAGCGTTATAGATATTTAATGTAAAATTATCGAGTTAATAAAAGGAAATGAATGGTTTTTTCTCTGTAAGTTTAATAATATAAGAAACAAAATTGTTTTTTTTATGAGGAATTTTCATTAAAGCATTTACTCTCTACCTCATACGTTACGAAGCAACAATTTCTCTCTTTCTATTTAATTATTACATGAAATAGTATTGCGAAACGTAAAATGATAGAATGCTGACATGATAGAAATATATTTGATTGTATTTCTCAAAAATTGATTCAAGTATTGTCTGTAGAGATTAATACTGTAGCAATAGATTTATACATAAACAGTAGCACCTCGATTCACAAGTGTTTTGAGATACGAGCTAGATTTGAGATACGAGGAATCGCACACTACACCGCTGCACACGACCCCAGCATGCGCCCCGATCTACATTCGCAGCAGCAAGGTTACGGAACCAATTAAACTCGTATGTCGAGGTACCACTGTTAATGATACTATAACATGACTGTACTACCAGTCTCTTCTATCTTTAAGGGACATTATTAAGGAGCCGTTAGTTGAAATATCTTGGATATAACAAGTATAAAAATCTATGTTTTGACTAGACTTATAATATATTAAACATAAAAAAAACAATATTGATGATTGCAAAATGATTTTAGAATCGCTCTTAGAGGATTATTCAATTATCTCTTAAGTCAGAATAATTGGTGTTTTGAGTTTTTTTTTTTGGTTAAAAAGACGGAATATTTTTTAAATGAAATTTAAGAAAGAAAAATTATTTGGCACTTTTCGAACATAATTTTGCATGATAAATGTTTATTTTAAAGCATTAGGTTTTATTTATTGTATAGAAAAAAAAAACAACTGAACATTTAAAGGAAATTATTTAAAATTATTTTGCTTATAATTCCCGCTACATTAGGTCGATGAAGGAAAATAACTTCCACCAACATTCAATAATAAATCGATCGTCGAAGCCGAAGCGACCACACGTATCCTGATGATGCCACGTGAAGTGGCGAAACGCATCGAGACAAGTCATTGCATGTTGGTGGAAGTTATTTCCCTTCATCGACCTAATGTAGCGGGAATTATAAGCAAAATAATTTTATATAATTTCCTTTATTATGGATTTCCGCAAAGCAACGCTTGAAACAAACTAAACATTTATTTCTAGTCTAAAATGTTCCGTAATTTAGGATATCCTATATAAAGGCCACATTGTACAATTATTATTATTATGTAATTATATTGTTTATTATCGTATTTATCTTCTATATGACTTGTATTTGTATAAACTGCTACAATTCTGGTTTGTATTCGGTCCTATAAGGTCAGTTTGAAATTTGATTAATATATATTATAAAAAAACTTGTCACATAGCAATAAAATTGATCACGCAAAAATATGTTCAAATGCAGCTAATAATATCAAAATTACAGAAAACAAACATGCTAATAATTGTTAAAAAAAACTAATTAGTTTATGTAGAAGAAGAAATGGACCGTTACGATTTCAATTACGACCCACCTGGACACTGATGTTAACGTTCAAAAATTGCGTGTCATAACCCAAAAAGTAACGTCCGGAAATTTTAGGAAAAATAATATATAATAACTAGTATTAATTACTTTATAAGGATTAAAAATTACTTGGTGTTTTCACGATATAGGACTTAAAATTAAATACATATATATATGCTATATTATATAAAATAAAAATCATCAAAATACAAGGATGAACTCAAAAATTTTTCCAAATAACTCTTTAAATTTTTAAAACCCTATCTACGTCAATAATTTTAGGTTAAATATTCATGCAATTTCATCTATCTAATAAAAGAACATTACTAAAAAATCGAAATTTTATATTATACTTGAATCATTCGCAGATAATCTGTAACTAATTGGGAATCAAATTAAAATTATTAATGAAAACTAATGAATTCAATTATTTTGAAATTATAACGAAAATAAATTACTAATTGAATTAATTCAATTAAACCGCATCCAATCCAATTAATTATCAATTAATTGGATTGACAATTAATTGGTCCGTATTCAGAATAATTGAATTAATTCAATTAAATTGAATTCAATAAAATAAATTACTGTTGTAATAACGAATTTCGATTTTTTAGTACCATTTTAAAATAAATGGTTTTGTTCGTTCAATATAATAATATTATTAATATAATTAATGAATGCATCGAGCATTCATTTTTTTTAAATATTAAGGCTTAAGTACTATTTTTATTCATATATAAGGAAGTTTAATAGCATAAAGAAGAAGGCAGAGGACGCATTGATTTTGAGATACTTTGTTTCTATCAAATTTATAGAGTATTTTTAAAAGTCGCTGTCAATATTGCAACAAACGATTTGGAAACAATTGACTGCTGTCAAAACACAGCAGATACAGTCGCTACGCCGACCTTCAATTTCAATATACTGCAAATACTCAATACTTTTGATAAAAATCGAAAGTCATCTCTCAAAAAAGTCCAGCGAAATATATAGGTACTTAAATATATACTTATATCTATATTTTTGGGTTATATGCTACTATTTTATTTTATCTATACAAAGCGGTTATAGGCATATAAACTGACTTCTTTACTCTGGACTTACATAATACGTACGGGACTTACTATTGTGTTCGGTCCGGATATCCGGCAACTATATAACGGTCCGGTAATTTTTCATCGAAATCACTGACTGTTATACTAGTGATCACGTGTCCAGTGTCCAGAGTAAGCCAAAGTTTTACGTCAGTTGGTAATTACATTGTATAATGTCACTTAATTAAATATATTTATGTTTGAAATTTGACTAACTAAGGTCTTTGCGTTGTGTGATATATTTTCATTTAAATAGTGAGGTCGTACCTCAATCTTCACTGTCATTTGACATTTTCCGTTAATATTTTGACAGTAGTCATCGAAAAATTGACAAATTACAATTCGTTACTTATCCTACGTTTTTAATTATAATATATTTTATTCTTAGATAATAATAATAATATATATATTTAATATTTTTCAATTTTTCTAGCGATATGTGTTTTTTTATTCAATTTTTTTTTACATAGAGGCTTTGAAATTAAAGGCGCCAAAAATAATGTTTTTTTTTTTGCGAGAAACTTAAAGTTATAATTAATGTATAAAATACACGATTTACAAAATATCTTTTTTTTTTCATTAAACATTATTTTCGTATTCGCAAATTTGCTCGTAATATTTGAAATTTATTATTATTTTTTAATAAATTTTTCAAAAAACCATTAAACAATCAAGTCGACTTTTCATCTACGATTTGTTGTCTTAAAAATACATCGACCTCCATTACCCGAGCGACTAGATAAAATTAAAATCACGGTTAAATTAAAACAAATCACAGCTCAAAATAAATTAAAACTAGTTCGTCGAATAAAGTTTTAATTAAAATTTCGTTATAAAAGTTTCACTATGCTCCAGGGGGGCTACTCAGGCATATCCGAAGTCCTGAGTAGCCTATCTCTCGTGACGTCGCGTCGCTGTCAAATCAGTAATATCGTGAATGATTACGGGTACGAAGTGTTCCTGAGTGACAAACGTCCGTATTTTGTCCGAAGTTCGTGCGCCTGAGTAGCCTCCAGATTCGGTAGAACTCAAAGCTTTCTCATATTGACCCTTCTACACATACAGGCTGTACAGAACCCAATAACAAAAATAGATTTTATAGCGTCTCCATAGCATATATGTTAATAGTTACAAATAACCACACATATAACAAAATAATATATAGATATATATGCCAATTAGAAAGACACATAAGATTGACCATATTATGTATGTAATTAAAATATCTTTATTACAACCTTGAATAAAGTACTGGAACAGAAGATAACCCGACCCCTAACCTCGTTGTGAAAATAATTAAATAAAACATCCCCTTCAATAATTGTACTAATTAAGCATCCTCGGTTTATGAAATAAAACCATGTTAATAGTCCTAAGTTAGTTTATAAGAAACGTAGCAATAGGCGTTTAGTTAGTTAGTTAGCAGTTGTCATAGTTAATTGCTAGTTGACTAAATGCTAGTAAAAAAACTGTTTTTAAAAACGCATCCTTCTGTCATCTTGATTTGACTCATGTCACATTGAATTTCAATTGTCATTACAATTATATGTCAATGGACACAACAATTAAAATAATTTTTAATTGTATCTATTGTTGTGTCCTTTTTTTGTTTGAGAAACACTCTTTTGTTATTTACCGCAGTGAACTTTCTATAACGATTTTTTAATTAAAAGATATATTTGCCTAGCATCGGAGTATGCCATAAAATAATATTAAATATTAGTTCGTCGATTATACAGATTACGATTAAACGCTCCTTTGACCTTTCCTTATTTTTCTAATGCAATAAATAGTTTTTTTTTAATATTTCCCTTAAACTATATGGTAAATAAATCTAATTTATTTATTCCTATACTCGAATCTTCATTGTTCATATTTTACGTAGTTATAAACGGGTTACTTCAAATATGTTATTAATATAAATACATAAATTAATATAATTGAACTTGACACCTGTACTGAAATTTTACGTTAATTAATTTTGTCTGTCAGAAAAATAATGGTAAAATTATCAATAATTTATTCTGTCTATTGATTGACAGTTTGAGGTCACGCGTGAGGATCTGATCTTGAATTGTATACGCAAAATTGATATTTAAATTTCTATATAGTAATAAATACTATTGGTTAGCATTTACGACGATATAGAGGAGACTACTTCTGCCTGAAGACATTTTTCAGTGGTACAGTCAGATATCAAACGAAAAAATTGAATTAAAATTTATTAAACAACAGATCCGTTATTAACCATGTAAAATATGAAACGAACCGCCTTAAAAACAATTATTCCTCCAATGTATCTTTAGTTTCTTTTGAATAGACACAACCATCATTCTTATAACAGTTTTACAAAAAACCTTTTTTAATATAATATCTTTTAAAATTGAATGAAATCTCAAAAGTCGAATTTGGCATTTTCTTTAACATTACATCGTTGAAAAATGCGACTCCTAAATCAAAACTAATGAAGTCGCTATCGCTAACACCGAAAAGTAACAAAAAATAAAAACAATATTTTTTTATAAAAATAAGTAGACATGGCATAATATCGATAAAATCCAATTTTAACCAAGTTCACAATAATTGCTAGTGTCCAAACGGAATTCAATTAAATTGAATTACAAATTAATTGAATTCTACCATACGCTCATTAACGTCTAAATACCATATCTACTTAATTTTATCATCATTTTTTTCAACTAAAAATAGAAAATAGAGTTAAATCTCACTCGTCAATGTATATCTCGTCCCTATATTCACTACAATACAATAAATACTTAAACACGCATCCAAAATTCTACAATATTTTTCTTCAAATTACACCCTAAATACTTGTGCAAACGGATGATACCCTTCCCTCAGTAGTTCCCCTATCCTCTTGCTCAAACTTACAGTCTCTATAAGAAGATATTTTTAATAATATTTTCAGTATCAATTGATTTTTCTTTTTAAATTATTAATTAACATATATATTACTACGTTTTAATGACTTTTAACTACTGTGTGTTAAGTACTGTAAGCTTAAACTTTGTAATATCAGCGAGAAGAACTACTGTATGATTTAGACGAAAGCCATTTCTATCTCTCTCTAACAAACCCGTTATTTTATATGTAAGAAAAGGCGCACATGCCGTTTCATCTACCTTCCTTTGGCCCGCATGTCATTGATATTTCTTAAAACTAAATCGATATTTATGTATATTTTAGCTATTAAGCTTCTTACAGACTATTTTTTCATCAAAGTGACTCACATTTGTCCTTTTTTAAAGTATCATATATTTGAGACCTCGTAAGGGTCCAACCCCGATATCAACGCCCAAATAAATATATCTAGAAGACGCAAAAATAAAATCACATCAAAAAGGTAAATTAAAAGTTACCAATAGAAATATATAATTTGTTTTGAATTAATAATCTCTTCGGAGATTTATTTTCTCTACAATACGATTCATTATAGTCGTGCGTTTTATTTTAATTAAGAAAAAAAATTACAGTGACAATTTTAAACAGTAGTCATAATTTAACTTATAGTTATAGAATATTAATAATAAGTAAAAACAAAACACTATCACAAATTAAACAATTAGATTTCAATTTAATTGAATTAGATAAATATGGTAATCAATAAAACAATAAACGGTGTTAAACCCACGACTATACTAGTTGACAACTACACATATTAAAAATATATTTCACAACCTTAAAAAAAAGATGGCCGCTAATTTTTTTAAATCAAAATATTAGCGGTCACCCTCGAACGTGAGCGAAATTATTGCTACAGTCAAATCAAAAATTGGATTTAAATTGACACTTGGAACTTTAAAAACAATGTTATTGTATTGAAATCAAAACGTTTTATTTTAATTTGTATTTTAACTGATATTTTAATGAATTAGTTTTTTTGTAAGCTACAAAAATTCTAAACTTAATTCATATACGCAAATAACCAAAAACAAAATTAATAATAATAATACAAATTTAGTTCCAATTAATAATTAATTGAATTCGAAACAAAAATAAATTCAATTTAATCCAATTAACGATTCAACTACACATCAAAATGATACAATCAAAATCAATTATATATTTCATTTGGTAATGAAAATCTAAATTAATAAAAGCTAAGACGATTACGCAAAGAGTTCGTATTATATAGATGATTATAATTATGTATTTCGTAATACATAAAATTTGTATCCAATGTAGATAACTGGATGACCAATAAAAGAGCATTTTTAGTATATTCATGTACTGTAAACAGTATGTAACAATAGTTTACGATTCACTGTAATTGTATAATAATTGTTAATAAAATTAATTATGCTTAATTTACAGCCAAGCTAGAATGTACCTAAAAGGTCCTCAATGATAATATTATATTGTAGACGAGTTTCTTATGATTACTTCTCGTCATACGTTTTTTTCGAAATCACCGTACATTCTGAATTGTACGTAAGAGCCTAAAGGACCTTTTTGATTTTGAAAAATAATTAGATTTTAAGCCAAATGTGTTACGGTTAGAAATTCTTGTTTGCTGTATTAATGTTAAGACAGTTTAAAAATTATTACAATAAATATATTGTAAAATTTTATTGTTTTAATGTTAATTTTCAAAAACAATTAAGATTCTTTTAGTGTATAAATATATAATTAAATCATCTATAAAATAATACTGAAAGTAAATATAGACTTAACGTTCAATACACACAATCTTAAAGTTTAACTTCATTCGTTTACGACCTTTAATTTGGACTTCGTTAGTTATTATTTGATCAATTCAATTGATTGAACTAGATTTTTGTTCCTAAACGAATGAAGCGTATTGTAATTTAAGACCAGTCAAGTTTTTGAAGATGCGACACACAGTTGCAACAGTGCTCCTGTGTGTGAGAGGGCGCGGTGGGCGGTGCTGGGGTACGTTGGTCTCACACTAACAGACTTGGGGCCAACCACTCATCCTCGGCGATCTGAAACCATTAAGAGACACGTGTAAGAAGAAGTGTATACAATTAAAAATATACAATTACTCAAGTTCAATTTAATTGAATTCCAATTTTAAATTCAATTAATTTCATAAAATAAATGATTGTGAACCTGGAAGTGTTGCACAGGATAATGCAACAATTGCGGTGGTTGTGACATGGCGGCTACACCCCCGACACCGCCAACACCCCCAACACCTCCAACACCTCCAACGCCCCCAACACCTCCAACTGCTCCCACTCCACCAACTCCACCAACTGCACCAACGCCGCCTACACCACCTCCAAGAGCCCATGGCAATTGAACGCCTCCCATTCTAAAATGTTTTTACATCAAGATTAAAATGGGTGATTGATGATTCAATGGTAGACAAATTGATGAAGATGACGAGTCCAGAATGTTATCCCAAAGCAGCATTTAGAATCAAAAGTGTCTTACCCCATGTATTGCTGTTGATACCCAGCAAATTGTCCAGCATATGAGTAACCTTGAACACCCTGGACACCTTGGAGGAATCCACCAATCTGTTGTGGGTATCCCGCGTTGTACCAGTATCCTGTAGCTGGGACTCCTCCGGCAGCCCCATAGGCTGCTCCAAATGGGCTGTAAGCTGTACCTCCGAGCTGAAAGAAATTTGTTTTTATAGCTAGAATTTCTTAAATGGGACTTAGATAAATATTTTGACTTATATATATTCTAGTAATCAAAGATCATATAACTAATCCATCCAATTTATTATTGAACCAAAATCAAACCTTTGAGAACACTTTGGGAATTTCTGGCTTCTTCTAACCAGATTTTTAACTATTTACCTGGCCTTGGGATTGGGAATTATTGGGATCACCAGATTCCTTGCCCCATGAGCATTTGACAGGTTGTCCGTTAATATCGGTGTTGTGAACAGCGACAATGGCGTGAGTCGCGCTTTCTTTCGTCGAAAATCTGTAAAAAAAGCATTAGATGAAAATTGCAACGCTTAAAGCTGAAAACATTTATAAAGGGGCGAAATAAAACTCTTTTATTTGTACCTGATAAAAGCGTATCCTTTGTCCTTGAATACACGAATCTCCTGAATATTCCCAAAAGGCTGGAAGGTCTTCTGTATCAGCTCCTCCGTGAGACCAGTGGTGAGGCCTCCACAGTATACAGTGCAGTTGGTTGGTGAACTCTGATTGTACACTTCATCGAACGTCAGAGGCTTGGAGTTTACTTTAATAATAATTATTATTACAATTTATTTTCAATGCTAACCCTACTACGAATTTCGAAGCCTTACATTCAGTCTTTGGGACCGGCGGTTTCCGTGTTGCCCAGTTTGTGCGAATTGACCTCGAGCCCAACCATTGTCCGTTCATCGCCGTAATAGCTGATTCGGCCTCCTGGAAGCATTGAGACGATATTTTGAAAACTCAATTTTGAGTCTTTAACACTAAATTTAGCAGACCAGTCAAAATGACCTGTCTTACAAGTTCAGTTTAAACCTACTGTATGTTTAATTAGATGTTTCAGGCGTTACTTTGCGGAAATCCATATTAAAGGAAATTATTTTGCTTATAATTCCCGCTACAACATTCAGTAATTTGTGACTCATCAGTCGTTGAAGCGAAGCCGAAGCGACCGCACACATCCTGATGATGCCACGTGAAATGGCGAAACGCATCGAGACAAGTTATTGAATGTTGTAGCGGGAATTATAAGCAAAATAATTTTAAATAATTTCCTCTACTGTATGTTATTTTCCTTCTGTAATTATATCATGACTTTTGTAGCTATAACGATGAATAACTCTTATACAAACAAAATATCTCTTAATTCTATTATTTATTTAATTCACTTATAACCTTTCTTCATAAATATGTATGTATTTAATACTATGTAAATAATATGTATGTATATATTATTAGTTATTATTTTATGTAATGTATGTATTGTGTATATTTAGTTATTATTTTCTTTTCATTGCACCAAATATCACCGCTCACATCGACAAAGGTTAGCTGGTAGATAAAGCTGACGGCATTAAGCTCGCCTATGGATAAACAAATATTACTGTTTTTTTGCAATAAAGAATTTATTTATTTATTTATAACTGTGGACTTATATTTAAAATTACTTTTACATATTTAACTAGCTAACGTATTAAGTAAATTACAAAGTTTTCCGCGTAAATACGAATTAAAGTGTGTTATGACAGTTAGAGATGTAACATACTCGATTATCATGTTAATCGATACAATCAATTATTTATTTATAATAATCAATCGCTTATTATTACTAGTTTGAACTAAAATTAAAGATTGGACTTACTATGATGAAGACGTCCGCTTAAATAGGACATCTTCATTATTACGCAGACGTAGTTGCGGGCAACAGCTAGTTGAATCATATAATGGGTCTGAGTGTCTTGTAGTACTGTTGTATGTTTGTGAATAAAATAAAAACCTTATATAACACTTAAATATTTAAATAAAATATTATTTATTTATTATCATAATAAACCAGATCGGATCAGATAGACACATTGAATAGTTATTGGTTGTCCTTAAATGAATAATGTTTTGTTTTGAAATTAAAAAGAAATACGGTAAATTACGTAAAAAATAAAAAAGGATAATAATATACGTAGACCCTCAGGTTTTTAATGACTTTTTTTGACTTAATTTTTGATGTGAAACATAAACCGGATCGTTGGCGTGGCGACGCTTGCCGTGGCGACGAGTTTATTTTATCGAATTATTTCTGAAATCTATATCATTTAAGAAGTTTTCGAATTTTTAATTTTTGTATTTAATATAAATAAATGTTTCTTAAATAAATAGTCATCATTTTCTGTAAAAAAATCATAGTATTTAATTTTTTCATTAAGCAATAATTAGTTCCTGTTGTAATCTTGTCTTTTACGCATATGACTTGAATAAACTCGATGTTTCACATCTGCCAGGCGTCCCGTGACGGCTCACATTTTTTTTAATAAATTGACATGAAAATGAATGCCGAAAATTGGCATTTAACACTAGAAGGGTCGGGCTGCATACTATACCTTTAAAGACCGCAGCCGCCAATTTGACGGTACTAGAGATTTAATCAGAATATTCATAAAATTATTCCGTATTTCGTTTCAAAATGAATGAAAAAATAATAACAGTTTATCTTTTAATAATAATTAACCATTCTAGCATTTAAACTGAGTAGCATTTGTGACAAATAATAGTTTTTTTAAAAATATTTTATACATTTTCCACAAACAGCTTTTTTACAGATTGTACAGTTTTTATCCTTTCTATTTTTTTTTTTTACAATTACGATTGACCTGATATTGCCGCCTCTTATTGTTTGTAGTACATTGTTCACTTGTTTCAGAATTACTTTCTTGTCTTTGAGTCATAGCTGAAGTAGTTCTTTTTTCACACAGGTCGTTCGTAGTTGAAGGATAAAATCATGCCAAGAAATATTTATTCCTGTGACTTTTCAGTACAGAATCCATGAGTTTATAGCTGCTAAATCAAGCATATTGTAAAAAACATGAACAAGCCATCTCCAACTTCCAGCTCCTACGATGTACTTTCGTGCCAATTGATCTATGATGTCCACACCAAAATTTCGTTTCATTATAAAATTTATCTGTTTCGGGCAGCTTTTTTGATCAATACCTATGCTCACATTTGGGTGCAAAGTACTCAAAATAATAACATTTTTTCCTGGTTTTCATTGATTGACAGTAAGGGATGTATTGGTCTCTGGAACATCCACCGTACCCTGTTCGTCCGCCGCTAATTGATCTACGAGATACCACGCGTCCTCTGCAATAATACTGTTATCAGTAGTCCCGTGAATCTGCTCGTTCTTTGAAGTTTAATAAATTGACATGAAAATGAATGCCGAAAATTGGCATTTAAGGGTTAAGATTAGAAAGGTCAGTAAGTTAGCAAAATGGTAGGAATTTATTGATATTGACTTTGTTTTGTTAATTGTATAGTAATTGACACGTATTACATCAACACCAGCGCCCTCTGTGGCGATTTTATTAATATGAATGTAGTAATTTCAATTAAATAAACATTGCACCCGGGAATTAAAACATATGCGTTTTAATTTATAAACATGTTATTTTCCCATAATTATTAATTTAAAACGCATTTAGTTTTAGGTCTATTTTTGAATCACGCGATTTTTCATATTCATATATCGCGATTAAAATTGAAATGTTGATGATTTTATATAATAACTAGCTTTTACCCGCGGCTTCGCTCGCATTTAAGTCATTAAATAAGTATCAGATATCATTTCAATAGAAATGAATCAATATGATTCCAAACAGCTGAAACTATAGTCAGTTGGAAACTATAGTAAAAAATAATTTATTTATTTTTAATAAAAAGTGTCCTATGTTACTTCTAGTACCTCCAAAAATATGTGTACAAAGTTTCATGATGATCGGTTAAGTAGGTGTTGCGTGAAAACGTAACAAACAAACACACATTCACATTTATAGTATTAGGGATATGTTATTAATATAACATTTATTATTGTAACCACTGTGCAATCTGATTTATGAATTGTTCTGAGTGTTCAGTGTTTTTTTTATTATTATTTTAAGTATAGGCTATGATCGACGAGTTTCTTGTGGTATTCTTCTCGTTATAGCCTTTCCGAAGTAACGGTAGAGTCTAACGATGAGCAAATGCACGCCTATTTAGATTATCAAAGCCAAGTTCTAAAACAGCTGAAACAGGAAGTTTACCTTCGATTTCTTTCAAACAAACGCGCCTACCAATCAACGATTCGCTTCTTATATACCTATAATTTATTGGAAGGTAATTTCTTTGGATAATAATAATAGGACAACTATTGTATGTATAAAATAAATCTGACCATGGACT
>JAPWLS010002163.1:0-11458 GCA_028551675.1 Tineola bisselliella
TACTACACAATTAAAAATGATCCAAATAAATGCTATAGTACATATGGATTACAATTTTTTTTAATTACTATAAACTTATAAATACAAAATTTTGAAATAAAATGTATAATAACAATATTAAGGATCGCTCGCACCCTGACGAATTTCAGCATTCTCTCCACGAAGTGGGGACGAAGGAAACGTAATTTTACTTAATTACGAATCATTATTAATATAAAAGGAAACCCTAACTTAAGTTACACCGAGGCGTCACAATGAATAATAATTTTTCAAAATGTTTACTTTCAAAATTATTTTTATATCTTATCAATATTGTTTACATGTCTATTGTATGCAGTTATGAGATACTGTACTTTAGCTGTCGAATTTATTTAATATATAATATTAAATATAATATTAATTTTTTTAGGTTTTTCAACCATTTAGGCCTTTAGAATGTTTGTATTGTTAATTGTTTTGAGTTTAAAGAGTTTAAATAACGCAAATAAGGTTGTGGTAAGTAATTTGCGTATATCTTTTTCTTTTACAACGCGGAAAGTTATTCATGTATCTAGGATTTTACTGTTACGAATCAATAACAACTGAATGCACTAAATATTCTATGACTTTATAATTCGCCGGGTTCTATCAACATGGTAGGATTTACAGAATCGCAATTTTACAAAACGATTACAGTTGGCCTCGTTGTTATATTGACTATCTCAGTAGTGATTAAGAGAATGTTATTAATATTATTTTTAGCTTTTTATTTTTAGCTTAGTATATAACTAACCTGCAGAATGACCAGCTCCATTGACTGCTCCTCCTAATCCAGCCTTGGCAGCTTGTCCGAACGGTGTGCCTGCTTCAGCGAACAAACCGCCATTCCCACCGCCTATCGGAGAAACATAGTTACAAAAAAGGCTACAGAATAAGTACACAAAAGACTCCTGTATAATAAAATTTTATAGCTAAGCTACATATAAAAAAATACCGGATTGAAAGAACGAACGCGCCTTGTCTCCAGATTGACGGACCAGCGGGGGATACTCAGGCGCACAAACTTCGAACGAAAATACAGCCATTTCCTACTCAGGAACACTTAGGAGCCCGTAATCATTTACGAAATCACGTCACGACGGATAGGCTACTCAAGGCTTATTTTACGAACGTTTGACAGGGCTTTTTACGTGCTTATATGTCAAAATTCACGTAAGCTACAGAGGTGACGGCCGTATCTCGAAACTTCGGATATTCCTGAGTAGCCCCCCAGAATTCTCCCAATTTATAAAAAATGTTATAAAAGTTTTCTTTCAAACACAATAATTATCTATACTAGTTTTACATCATTACAAACCTCATTATTAATTATTTAACAATCTAATTAATAGACATTACGTAACAATGAAAAACAATTGATTCTAGACAATTGTGGGAATTTTAGTACCTAAGGTATAAGGCCATGACCTACTTGAAGGTTAAAATAAAAATACATGTTTGTAACAGCTGTTGAGGAAATTAAAAATACTTCGATGTTTGTTTATAGTATAATACAAAAAAAACAATTATTTTTTATATACCTAATCATTAGTATATCACCCTAAGTCTCAATAATGTCACTAACTCTCAATCTTTAAACAACAATCTACTTGTAAACATCATAATATTGAAATAAAAATAAATAATTCGTACCTAATAAACCTCCAACGGCAGCATGATAGCCTCCAAAATTGACACCAAGTTTTCCTTCTTTACCAAAAGATATCAGCTGTGGTTTCTGGAAAAAAAAACAAATTATTTTATTAAACTATAACTTGAGATAGTATAAGTACCATTATACCAGCCCGATGAAGAATTGGTAAACCAAACTTTCTTTACAATTATCCAGTGAAACTGGACTACTAAAAAACAAAAGAATGTCTTAAAAGAAATATAAGAGAGAGTCCTTCGGCTTTCACATAGCTTTCCTTTTTTCCCGCTAAAAAGAAAAGATTCTTTTTCTAAATGACAATAAAGGTCGCGCAGGGTCACCCGTTACATGCATAATGTATGGATTCACACGTGCACTACTTTTATTTTTCGAAACTTCGAGAGCGATTCATTTGTTATATAAATATTAATTAGTTAATGTTCATTCACTGGCCTTTATGCTTTGCGTACATATTTCTTTTCAAAACGCTTCTCTATATTGTTTAACTCAATGGTGCAATGAGACGTTCTATTGTTTTTATTTAAAATAAATATTATTTAACTAAAACCGAAAATGTTTATGATTAATAGCACACCTGTAGAAGTTTCTTAAAGCCTTGAGAAGTGAATACATCCATCACACTAGACAGTGACAGATTGTATGGATTTAAGCTTTTTTTTATTGTACAAATTTTTATTTAAATATATAATATTATAGTACCACTATTTAATAGTGACTAATAATAGTATAGACAGACTAATAATGGTAATTAGTCCAATTACATACATTACCTGTACATTTTTGTGATCAGCTTTTTTTATTTACTTTTAGTAATTGGGCTGCAATAGAGCGCTTTTACTCGTCAAAATGAATACAAATATAAATTTATTAATTTAATAATTATCAATTTGATTTAGCTGCTGTATACTTGCATTGTCCACTTACATACTAATATCATAATGATATATAGCAGCCATTCTCAAAGTGTGTTCCACGGAACCCTAGGGCTAAAATACTGCAAAAAATACCTACCAAAGGGAGATCATAAGGTTACATCTAAATATTACGTAATATTACATTGCAATATGATTATTCATAAATACATATAAATCATTTTTTTATAATTATATTAAGGCTTTTTCCTTCGCCAAAAAAGTTTGAGAACCGCAGATATATAATAAATCTACTATGATGTAGAAGAATAGCTGCTGTATGGGGTTGCCATCCTATTATATATCTACTTTTGAGAGTGTGTTATAAAAACGTGTTTCTTATCAACCTAAAGTGTATTCGTCTCCTCAAACCGGCATAGTGGATGCAAATAACAGCTCTAGCTCAGCTTAAGACGCCATAAAAACACGTCAAAATATGCACATAAATATCTAACCAATACAACATACATACGTGGATAGTGTTTTTTAAATATAATATCATGCGCAATTAAGTCGCGAATCTCATCAACAACTGCGTATAATAAAGTTGCATAGCATTTATAAAAAGCAATAAATATTTAATGAATACGATTGCATCAATAAGGAAGCTATTCATATATTCTTACATTGTATATAACAGCCATTCTCAAAGTGTGTTCCGCGGAACCCTAGGGCTAAAATACTGCAAAAAATACCTACCAAAGGGAGATTATAAGGTCACATCTAAATATTCCAACTAAATATTACGTAATATTACATTGCAATATGATTATTCCTAAATACATATAAATCAGTTTTTTATAATTATATTAAGGCTTTTTCCTTCGCCAAAAAAGTTTGAGAACCGCTGATATATAATATCATTATTAATTATATGGAAATACAAAACTAAAGCATTATTACAATTTTGTTTTAGTAATTTTCTAATTGAATTAAACTATTTTATTCGATTTACTATCACGTTTATTTTTAAATGTTTAATATTGTTTCTTTGCTTTACTGGAAACTACATCTCACTTATCAGATCTCCCAAAAATTATGTGACAGAAAATGTCAAAAGCATATTAAAAAAAATAAAATAAAATAATGCTTCAATTATTCCCAATTTATGTTCGTAGTTTACAACCCCTTGGTTGATTTTAAACCAATTGTCATTAGGTTTCTGTTTTAAAATCATGTTATCTGAAATCACTGTACCGAAACTAGCTTGTTATGCTTAATACGCAAATTAAATTTCGGTTTGTTTATTGCATAATAAAAGCCATTCACCCGTGAAATTAAGGATTTTAATTTTTATTAAGGTTGCTAATTTCATATAATGCAATTATACCTATACGTACTACAAAAGGTCAATCTCTATTTCAGATATAATTGTAAATACTATTAAAAGGTTTTCTTCTTTTCTTTATAATTTGTTCTTCTTTTATTAATGGCTTCAGATGTCTAATGAAGGCAATTCTGTCAAAGTCGAGTATTCGAATAAAAATCCAATAAGAAATTACAAAATTTTAATACACAAGCCCCACACTTTAATAAAAAACACGTAATTATTTATTAATTTGAAAATTCATAAGCCGACAAAGTACTCGACAATCACTCTCTGGTGTTTGCAGATAATAAAAAATTGAATGAAAAACTGAAAACGTTGTCACTCAAAAATAAAAATAACAATTACAATAGAGTCATGTTAAATGCACAATATAGGAAATAAAGAATAATCAATTTACAATAATAATCATCTTTACTAATGTTATAAAGAGAAAATATTTGTATTTTTGTAACGAATTGGCTCAAAAACTACTGGACCGATTTCAAAAATTATTTCATCATTTGAATGCTACATTATCACTGATTAATATAGGCTATATAAATTACAAGAAAAATCCTTACTAAAACTATAATAATGTAACCCAAGATTGCTAAAAATTGCCATAAAATGTCTTTCATCGCATGCGCTGCGAAAACTATTGATGATAGAACAAAAAAATATTCTACAATATTAAAAAACATATCAATATCTACAAAAAATGTTTACTTAACTATAACTACTTTTTAACATTTTAAAAGTTGATAGAAATTTCGACCAAAATCAGACCAAGTTATTCATACCTTTGCATTGATCTTTACCCTAACAAATTGTACGCGATCGAAGTCGCTGGCAACAGCTAGTATACTATATTTTACAACACAATGTTCATAGCATAACTTAAATCTGAGTTTGATATAAATATATAAATAGATTTCTTTTTCAAAAGGCTTTTATATAAGATTTTTGAGTACAAATTATAAATGAGGCAATATTTCACGCTCAATTTTCTCTAATTAATTTGAAAATTCACTTTAAACTAATGGAAGCAATTAATACGAAAATGTTATTAATTATTATAGAAGATGCCGAATTAGATACCGAGTCAAATAACTTATAATGTTGCAATAAACATATAATAGATAGGTACATATAAAATTATGATTTTATAATTTTTCATTGTCAATCTAAATGAGCAAATTTCGGACTACTATTATGTAGGTAACTTGTAATCAGATATGTAATAATAATAAAAATAATCTTCTTCTTTTATCTCATAAATCCTCATAAATCTATTAAAGACAATTCTGCCTATTTCGAGTATTCAATAAGAAATTATGAAACCCTCATGTCAAAAAAACAATATTTAATTTGGTACATATGTTATCTCTGTTGCACAACAGTCGTAGTCGCATAAGAGTGATAAGGAAGTCCGAATTTAGCTAATATAATAAATATGTATGTATATAAACAATTTAATATAATACACACGTCTGATTACATTTAAAATAAACACAGAAGTCATTAATATAATTAATTGAAAAACAAGACATCGCTAGAATCTCTATAGAATTTAATTAGCAATAACAAGCCGGAGCTCAGACTTTGCGTTACTCCGAATTTGTTAACCATTTTAACCCAAAAGTTTGGTACTGGTTTTACAAGATACTTTAAAAAAAAATTACATAATCTATATTTCATAATTTAAGTAAAAGCAATGGTTTTATGATGACTAACTATAAGAAATAATAATAATAATATTGTAAAATTTAATTATTCATATTAAATAATAAAAAAGTACTAGTATAACGGTCGAATCAAAAAATTACATTCAAATTATAAAGTTTCTTTATATATTTTGGTCTCTTTCGTTCACTATTTAAAAGAAAGAGACAAACAATATTTAATAACAATTAGAGCAATTGTCATTTTAGTAAGGAGGGATAGTTAACGACGAAGGTGTATTAACACAAAGCAAAATAATGTTTGGTAAAGTGCTGTATCAAGATAAAAAAAGAATAGAGTCAAAATTACAGAGTGCAATAGGCACAAACCCTATTCACTCGTCTGACTTACTTGTAGAGGAGCATAAATCTGCTCGATTGTACATAACACTTCAATTAACAGTGTTCTGCAGACGACTCTGTAGAATTATGTATTTCTAAGTGTTGTATTGAAATTTGTTTACGACTTTTTGATATTTATTTTCTTTTGGAGTTTATATCAAAACTTTAACGATTTTAATAATAATTTAATTAAAAATGCAAATAATAATAAATAAATCGTTTATTTAAAATGCATTTTGTATAATTTGTTGACTTGGCACCAAAAACCAGTGTTGGTTTGTCTTGGCGCTACACATTCATTCATTTATATTTCTTAACATTAATATAACTTAATATAACATAGTCTAGCTCAGAGGCGCTAATTTCCGCTATTTTCAAAATAATTTGCGTAGTAATATCTAAAAGCGTCTGTAACTTTATTTGCGCAGACATGTCGGTTATTTCTATATCATCTTTTGGTGGATAACATTTTTGCTTTACTTTCTGTACAGCGTAATAAGACGGAAATATTAGTCCTTCATCCTGAATAGTATTTCTCAAAGCGTTGTATTGCCACTTTGTCAACTAATTACTTTAATGGCATATTTACTACCTACTATTAATTAATTTATTTTATTATAAGATTTATTTTCTATTGCTTCTTTCAATGTTTTAATATTTATTTAAGTTACACTACCTAGCACTATTGTTTTCATTTCAATTACCTGAAATACTTTTTTTAAATATATAATTTAAAGGTTCTTAAAATTGTTTATACCGTTGTATCTTTTGTGTTGTTGATTTTCGGTGCATCAAACTTACAGAGCAGGTAGTACATGGTGACCATATAATGCCACCAAAATATATGCTATATCTAATGGGAAGTTTTTGAGTTATGTCATTTAAAAAAAAAATATATATATATTTTGGTCTATAACTTGAAAAATAACTGGTTAATCAAAAAAACCTACATAATAAAAAATGTTCGTTTTAATTTATAGATTATATTCCAATTTTAATTTTTTTAAATTAGAGTCGCCGTAGTTCATAATTAAAATTTGAAGATTTCAGTTTTTGATGCCATATAACTTTTGAACTATTCGATTTACGAAAAAAATTTATAGAACATAAAATGTTCGTGATAAATAGTAGAATACATTTCTGCAATTTTTTTTCCTAATTCCCAAAAATTGATTTTCAGCCCACTACATTATATTTGATATTAGTAAATATTCTTGTACATAAATTGCCCAAAAATTGCAAAAGGCTTAAGTGATAAGACTGACTAATGATGGTTTATTGGTGTGTTGACTCTTTATTATTAATATACGTTATTTGTTAAGGTTACTAACAAAAATACACTAAAATAATACACAATAGCTATTATTGTAAGCTAAATGAAATTTCAATTAAGGTAGAACGGACATCACACGACTCAATATAGTTGAAGACAATGTTAAGTTTTAGGAATTAATTATAATAATAAATGCTTGTTTGATTATTTTTACAAGTAACTATATGTATAATAACTCACTCTTTTTTCTAACACATAACTATAGAGTGACAATAACGTTCAAAATAAAATTCACCACGATGCATTGTTAATATTACCCAAAACCCAGGAAAACGAAACGATAATTTTGTTGGCAACACTGAATGTCATCTGATGTGATTTCACCACACATTCACCTATTTTGTCCTATCCCTACAAATATTATAAATATGAATGTGAGTTTGTTTGTTACGTTTTCACGCAACAACTACTTAACCGATCAATATGAAACTTTGTACACATATTTTTGGAGGTTATTTCAACATAGGATTTCCAACTTTCAGCTGTTTGGAATCATATTGATTCACCATACTTTCGAAGCTGTTTGGAATTATATATATATATATATATATATATATATATATATATATATGTGGCGGTCGATTCTACAAGCCGAAAATACTTATTTAAGAAGATTTGAGGTTTTGACGTTTAGTCTGTCAGTGTCATCTTTCTTGTTTCTTCTTGTCTTTTTATCGCCACAATGCATTGTGATAATTATATATTTTAATCCATTTTAATCTACATTATTATATCACATAAGTTTCTCTAAAAGTGGTGACCCAACGACTTTCGAACAACGCAACCAGAAAATAACCTTATTTGTGAAGTTATGACGCTAACGGCAAATTTTGAGCTCGGCATATGTAGACATTCTAAGAACCCTCGGTCGTCATCTAATATACGGTGATTACAGGGCGCTTAATGCCGCTACAATGCCTTACAGAATCAGCTCTTCACAACATGGTCAATGAAAAGTATCAAAACACATATGAAGCGGAATCGGCAGTTAAGATCCTGTGCCTTGCAAAGTTTCTCATGTATTTATGGATATTGTTGGACCTCTTCCACCATCCAATCATTATACATGTTATTAAACATTATTAATCGCTTCACTAGCTGGCCAGAAGACTCTGCCACGGACATGGAAACCTTCGCTTTCAAACTTAGAGAACATGTTCGTGTACTTGTCAGTTAATGCAAAACATCATTCAACTCAAAATGCTACTTTCTTTCAACCAGAACATCAAAACCATCCTTTTGTTCATCATGTGTTAAGTATTTTCAAGACAGTAATAACATATCAATGGCCGCAGAATACGCTTTTCGGATATAAATTCTTCTGAATTCACCGAGAGGGGAGTACTTGTGGCGGTCGATTCTACAAGCCGAAAATACTTATTTAAGAAGATTTGAGGTTTTGACGTTTAGTCTGTCAGTGTCATATTTCTTGTTTCTTCTTGTCTTTCTATCGCCACAATGCATTGTGATAATTATATTTTTAAATCCATTTTAATCAGCTATTTTAAATATAATATATATATAATATATATATATATATATATATATATATATATATATATATATATATATATATATATATATATATATATATATATATATAACATTTTCATATAAAATAATAATACACACAAAAATGCAGTGAACCGAAACATTAAATAGATATTCGTATTATAGGTATATTATAATACTGTATTGCTAATAGGAAATGGTGGAGGTCTTCGGATCGACTTCGCAACACTAGCCCATTACAAGGTTCCCCGGCTGTTAATTAATGGTTACAGCTATTTCTAACGGAAATACCTTATAATACCATTTTAGTTTACTTTTTTACTATAGATTACATACAGCACTAAGACAATACAAACGTTAGGTTATACTTAGGACAACTTAGGACGTCTACATGACATATTAGTGGCTGTCATAATAATTTTTTTTAATTCATTTTCAAATGACACAAAACAATATTTTTTATAGTTTACAGTACACTATGCTTAGTTAATAGGGTTCACTCTTCTCTTTATCTCTGACTATTTCCAAGCTGTGGGCTTATCACGAATTTAGTTTGGCTTTCGAATCGAGCTGCCACAAGTAAAACGGATCCGTTAGCAATCGGAATCATGTATTTTTACTAACGACTAACGAGCACCAGCAATCTATCAAATGAACGAAAGATCGAGACGTTCGAAAATTAACAAAAATTATCTAAAATATTGTAGTTCCAAATCCGCACACGGTGGCGCTGCTCTTATTTCCATACAAATCGCTTGAAGCGAACTCGGTTCGAAAGCCAGACTAAAATTCGTGATAAGCCCACTGATCCTCGAACTCTGTAGTAGGTAGACAATAATCACATAATAAAGATTAGGTTAGGTATTATATTCCCAAAGTTATCTCCGACGCTTAATATCATAAGGTTACATGAAACAGGTGTGACTTGATAAATTCTTCCCATATCTTACAAGTTGAGATGTCTTCGTAGAAACAATGTGCCAACTTCGAACGCGAATACTCGTTCCTAAGTACGCCATACTGTCGTAAAAGGCTTCGTTTATGTACTACTGGATCCAAGTATATGTTTTACAATACGATCGACATCTCAAGTATCTAATGCAGCGATTCTCAAACTTTTTTTGTTGCGACACACTTTTAACGGTTTTTTTTTTAAATCACATCCCTACTAATATTATAAATGTGAATGTGAGTTTGTTTGTTACTTTTTCACGCAACAACTACTTAGCCGATCATCATGAAACTTTGTACACATATTTTTGGAGGTAGGTACTAGAAGTAATATAGCATACTTTTTATTTTTAAAAAAATATTATTTTTTACTATAGTTTCCAACTGACTATAGTTTCAGCTGTTTGGATTAATTTATTTCTATTGAAATGATCTCTGATACTGATTTAACGACTTAAATGCGAGCGAAGCCGCGGGTAAAAGCTAGTTATTTAATAATATTAATTTACCTAAAATTTGGCGGCACACTTTTAGAATTTTGTGACACAATGTATAGCGGATTTAGAGATCGAAGTTTTGGTGTAATCAAAATATAAAAGTACAGGCGCACGTGACTATTTTAAATATTATAGTTTTTCAACTCAATTAAATACATAATATTCGCTAATAACCCATTAGACATCTATTGTTGATATTTTTGCAATATATTTTTATATTTATTTTATTTGAGTCCGAGTAAGTAAGAATGGACTTCTTCTTTTTCAGTGTTTTATTTCAGACTGACAGGCTTTGACAGTTGTATTCTTTATAAAACTTATTCTAATTTTTAATGATATAAAGGTGGTTGCGATCGCCAACACATCGTTATAATATATTTAGATTATTGATATTAAGCCACCCGATATGGTGTAAAGATGAAAGGTGTACTTTATTTCAAAACTCACATAAAGTAATAGTAATAAATTAGGACTCGTATTCAAAAACAATACTCGAGCGTAATTTGATTTGTAAACACCTTTACTTGAGTATAGAATGTATACATAAGTTACTCCGAAAAAAAGTTAATCTATCCCATGTTTAACTCATGATATTCTTGACATCACTATGTATGTATGTATGTTTATCTATGTATCTATGTAAATTATGTTACTGTTGTTATGTTTTTTGCATATGTTATAGTAATCTTATTTATCCCACCCTTCAAACTTTTTCTTAATAAATATTTAAAGGTTGGCTGGTAGAGAATGCTACTTACCATTAAGCCCACCTTGTACTAATGTACTAAGTTTTAAATAAATTTAAAAAAAAATAACGTTCCACTAAAATGCAGTTTTATCTATCTTATTGTATTGTAATACACCCGGGCAAAACATTCCTATGTAAATTTAACAACAAAATGCCTACTCAACTGAATATAAATCAATGTAAACTGCTTGTGTATTCGATTCGTATGAACTCAACCAAACGCCATAAAAACCAAACAAAGGATTCATTGTAGATATCTTCACCTAAAGATACTCACTAATTTTATAAATTAGCTCAATTTTAAACTCGGTTAATAAATACCTACAATTCATTTATTTATTTATTTGTCTACCTACAAAATTACATTAAGATATAGACATTTGAGACAATATTATTAAAAGGACTATTATTATACAAACTAAATGAAATTTTATTATAGGATAG
>JAPWLS010000019.1:0-13464 GCA_028551675.1 Tineola bisselliella
AAAGATAATTTTTAAATATAGTTTGTTAATACAAATTACAGCGCCATCTCGCGGGAGAATATGACAACAGTCAATTTTATAAGTTTTTTTTAAATTATTTATTTTTTAATTTGGGGCTTCTATCTGACAAGACATATCGGCCCCATCGTGCCTTACCTAAATCTACAAAACCTAAAATTAAGAGAGAGAGAGTCGTTGATAAACAATCTTGCTGAAATCCCAACACGCATCCGATGTCGGTTCAGCTAGAATGGTTTACTAGTTACTACCTACATTAATTTACCATTTAAAAGTTACCTTAAGAATCAAGTGGACGTAGTTAATTGCCTGTAAAATATGTATAAGCGATTTTATAAGAATATTTTTAACTTAATTAAAATGTTATATGGTGATTGTAATAAAATAACTGGATAAGTTCAGATGCATATATTCAACACACTGTACAGATGTGATATTACGTTACAACAGCTGAACACTCAAGTTAACCATGGAGTAGGTTACAATACAAGATCATAGATTATAATATTATTCGAATACTATTTTATTATAACAAATATTATACGCGATTTGTTACGTTTTTTTTTCTAATTTATATTTACGATTTGAAACTACATTTTATTGTAAGTATTTGTAATTAAAACACTAAATACGTCTAAGCGTTTTAATGGTTGACGGCAGACTGAGAAACTACCCTCTATATATATAGTAGTGTAAAATCGCTTTCCGCTCCGCTTATAGAGTACCACAGCCCGCCCCTATCTTAAACACGCATTCTTAAGAGTTCACGTCAGTTTGTGTTGGAGTCTTTACATGATATTAAAATTTAAATATATTAACGTGCGGATTACGCTTGAACATATGCAGATTGTTTGTATTCTCTTTTTTCCTACATTCTATTCTCTTACGTCACACTTGGACTTGTCAAACATACAATTATAGTTAATAATACGCAGCAACTGTAATAGCGTCTTGTTCATTTCAAACAATCGATATGTATAATAATAGACCCCGTGTTCGAATCTCTCAAAAATTAAGCCGGTACCAATGTACCTTTGTTATATGTACTATGGTCGCCCAATGCCTATAGTATAATAATATAGGCACACAAAGAGTGGCAGGCAGACTGAAGATGGCATTAGCCCAGCATGCCGTCCTGGGGAAGTACCACCACTTTCAAGCGGAACACCCGTGAAGTGACCTAGTAGCCGGGATAATGAGAGGTGTGTGCCCTGTCAATTTGGACAGAGCACATTCGTGTCTGTGATAACAGTTGTCTATGCTCATGGACCTCACTCTAGCTTAACATCAGGCGGAGTGTGGTCATATGCTGGGCTATTAATAAAATAAATTTAAAAAAAACTTAATAATACAATAATGTGCAGCAACTGTAATAGCGCCTTGTTCACTTCAAACAATATATGACTAGTTCTCAGAAATTTGCGAAAATCGTGTCCATGCTCAGTTTTATATATTATTAACGTTGTATTGTAGACTTTGTATTTTTTCACGAAAACTATACTACTAAAGCTGCTCGAGCCACACTTCATTTAAGTGTTTCAATCTCACAATCATAAATGGCAGGTAACCGAATGCGTCAAATATCATTCCCTCATCGTGTCCCAAACTCAACATTTAAATAATATTATATCATTAATTTATTGTATTCTATGAATTTGACTAGTTTTGATCAGTAATTATGTTAAAAATAGTGCATTTAATAGTACATACGTTTTTCATTAGGTACCGAGTAAGAAATCATTGGGAAATTTAATTTTTATCTGGGTCCCAAAAAAAAGAATCATTCCCTCACTTTTTACTAAAACCTAGATTGTACTTTTAAATCGGATCGTAGGTTGCCGCGCTTATAAATTTTTTGCAGTCGGCAGCATTGTTAATGAAACCATACTATTATTGTTGCAAGGCGCGAAGAGATGTGATGTTGTCAAATGGTTTATTATTACATATTTAAATGTTACATTTTTATATCTCATTCCCTCACACTATTTAAATATAAGGTAATTATTTTATTTATAATAATCATTATGATGTTTTACATGAATTTGATTTGAAAATCAGTTTTTGTAGGTTATGTTTGATTTTATCATTCCCTCACTATCATTCCCTCACTATTCTATTTTGAGAATTTGATTTGAGTATGACAAACAACGCAGAGAACAAATCAAAGCTGATCCTGAAGCATTAAGAAAACTTCCTGAAGTACTTAAAAAAAAACGGACAAATTAAGATGATATCTACGATGAGTTCCAGAGAAAAACGACAAAAAAGGAAGCAATGGAGAATAAACAGTAGATCTTATTATCATAAGAAGACACAAAGATCCCAAAAATCATCAGAACCAATATCTTCTCCAACGTTGATAACGGATCGAGTGAAAAATAATAAAGAAACAGAGCTGCTCGTCGAAAACGTCAGTTGAGGAACCGTAGGGCTATTATGTACGCTAGAATGTCGAACCTTGAAAAAAAGTTAAAGGACGAGAGACGACGAAGTGAAAAATTTCGGAAGAGATGTTTTAGAGATACAAAAAAAAAAGATTCATCTTCTCCTCAAGCCAAGGTATCGGCACTTTTAAAAAATGTGAAAGTAAAGCCGATAATACGAAAAAAATTACTGTTATGCGAAGTTCTGACTCAAGAAATTTAAAAAAATATTTTTGTTAAAATGTTGAAAAACTAGTTTTAATGAAATAAATTCATGTTCAGATAAAAAAAGGCGTTTATCGTGTTAAGTTAATCTAAATATAATCATAGTATTATAAAAATTCACTTCCTCACTTGAATCATCATTCCCTCATAATTGACTTTTTCCACCACCACTTTATTTTCATTTAAATCAAAAAAAGCTGGGGACCACATAGTCAGCTGAGGTAAGTTACTTGTGTACTATATATTGAATACATAAAATTGTCCATTATTGCAAATTATATTCTTATTATTATTCGGAGTATATATACAATAATATTAAGTATTAGATGTCATTCGTAACCTTAATGTAACGACTCACAATATAACAATTTCCTCGATTTACCGAATTTTTCCAAATCTCCTACAACTGTCCGTAAGAGCTAAATTAAAAACATTTTTGTAACGAATTTTCAATATTTGCAATTCGTTCGCTATAACAGGAAAAACAGATTAGTATCTACGTAAAGCTGAGATTAATATTTTTTAGCCTTGTTAAAACGAATCGTAGACCAACCTAACCTCTGTATAACGAACCTCATTGTAACAGATTACTTGATATAACGAATTATTTCTGATTCCCTTCAGTATCGTTATATCAAGGTTGCATTGTATGTGGTATTCAGGCGCACTTCGGACGAAAATACGGACGTTTCCTACTCAGGAACACTTACGTAATCATTCACGAAATTACGGATTTGACAGCGACGTCACGACGGATAGGCCACACAATACTTATTTTACGGACATTTGACAGGACTTTCTACGGGCTCATGTGTCAAAATTCACATAAACTATAGAAGTGACGGCCGTATCACGAAACTTCGGATACAGCATTGGTATTACGATTAATAGAAAAGTGATTTGAAACGGTTTTACTGATATATTTTAAAAGTTATTTAATTTACCCTTAAACATGGGAAAAGAATGTTTCACTGACAGAACTGAATATCAAAATAATATCAACAACTTTTATTTTATTTACGTACAAGCTTTTACCCGCGACTTCGCTCGCATTTAAGTCATTAAATAAGTATCAGATATCTTTTAAAAAAACCAATATGATTCCAAACAGCTGAAACTATAGCCAGTTGGAAACTATAGTAAAAAATAATATCCTATGTTACTTCTAGTACTTCCAAAAACATGTGTACAAAGTTTCATGATGATCGGTTAAGTAGTTGTTATGTGAAAACGTAACAAACAAACTTAAATTCACATTTATAATATTAGTAGGGACAATAAATTTTTATTTTAAATAATAGGAATTAGTGAAGATTTATTCTAAAAAAAAATTATGTCGATGTTTTTAAGTGGTTTAAAAAACGTCATTATAAAATAGTTTATCAACATCAATAAAAACAAACATTTATTTATTAATAAACTAATTTTTCTTTTACTCCCTAAAAACACAATAAATTCATTTTAAAAATGCCTCTGTCACTAACAAAACCTGTTCGCAACCTCTTGTTGTTTTAAAGCCTTTTAGTGATGCATTTAACTACTTATCGATATCGATAAATAATTACTACATTATAAATGCAATTTGTAACACGGAATGTTTTCGATGACACGAGAGATGAAGATTTGAGAGTAAAACACTCGGTTGCAAAGAAGATGTATAATATGTTAAAATGCACACAAGACGATTGAACAGATGGCAAGCTCGGCACGGCACGCTCGCTTGACAGCCTCCATCTGGGAAGCAGTGTTGCCCACATTCTTCGTACAATATTTATTAAAATAGGCAAAGGCTACAAATTTCATTTTAACTGTAGATCCGAGCTGTAATAAAAGCCAACAAAAGTTTAAGAAAAAACAAACAATGACTCATAAATAAATCTGAAAAATAAACACAAAATCATCGCATTCATTATCTCACTTTCACAATAAAAGCTTTTATAAGCTACAATGGAAGCTTTCACGAAAGTTCAATAACTTATATTTGTAAACGATTTTGAGTTCACGCTTGTTGACGCTTTCATCTCTAGCATTTTTACTATTTTTTTTTAAATAATATAATCAATTCAATATTAGCATTTGCACATATTATTTAAAAAAAAACTTCTTACGGCTTACTATCGAGGTTATATTTGATTTCTAGTAGATTAAAAAAACCTTGGAGACATCGTATTAAAAATAATGGAAAATTAACTCAATAAAATCTTTTAAATTAATTAAACCGCCGTAAATAACCCAAGATAATATTTCAATAATATAAAACAATCTATAAATAAGATGGCGTTAAGTAGATAGTTCCGCTACTCGCTACTAGGGAATCTCTGAGCGTTACCCAAATTTATACCTCTATTTTTCTAAGACCGTCAAGAGGTGGATTGGAATTTTTTTGTTAGATGGGTAAGAACCACTGAGCTAGAATTATATCTTCAACTTCTAAACGAATAGATCCCTGAAGTCTAAGCCCCAGGACTAAATACGAAAAGTTTCAGTTACGACATTAAATATTCAGTTACTTGATAACCCATTTATTTTTACTGTATACAAACAAATGTAAAAAAAAAGTGACTCCACACTATTTTCTCTGTTTTTTTTTCGAAACAATAAAAATATCAACGTAACATAATTACTATTTCAATATATCCCCACGTAACGACACGCAATCCAGAATAATTGACAATCGAAATACAGTTTCAGTTTTTTTTTCATGATCCAATTAAATAAGCCTCGTAAATTCAATTAGATTTTTTTTTGTTCGACTACAGGCGTTATAAATCTATTTATTTATTTGCATGCTACGTCATTGAGTTCGTGTAACAAAATCCGTGACATCCGGCTCGAAGGACCAAAATGTTTACGACGATAATGAAACCAAATACTTGTTTGAATTGAATTTGTTTTCTTTTAATTTAATAGATGATATTTGATCGTGACCAAACCCCCGACGTTCTTAAACAACAGTAACGCCATCTATCCATGAAATAAAGTACTATAATTATATTTGAATAAAAAATAATATTAAATAGTATAAAAAACTAAAAAAACACGCGCGCTAGCTTTATCTCTTTTACTCCACTACACAGGATCTATAAAAGAATTTATAAATCCTGGCGGTCCTAATAAGGATAATGGGAAACTGTTATTAAATTATTGCATTGTCATCGATCCTTAATACGTATGCAAAGTTTCAAATTAATCAGACTTCTGGAAATTGGTGAAAATTATGCTCAAAGATTCCGTTACATACATACATACAACCCAAGCTAATAAAAGCGTGTTAATAAGTTTTTTCTTTTTAAATATATAACAGTATTGTTTATGACACCGGCGCGGGTCGGGTTATACTCGTAAGTTTCGATTAGAGATTCGGAACGCAATATTTCGTATTTAGAACACTATATGCGACCTACAAAAGTGAACCAAATAGCTATAAAGTTTTAGTAGCATCGGCTTAAGTATTTTTTAGCAACGACTTTTCTTATTAGAATATTTAAAACTGGTACAGTGGTCGTTCGTTGCAGGGGCATACTTCGGACGAAAATACGGACATTTCCTACTCAGGGACACTTACGAAATCATTCACGAAATTACGGATTTGACAGCGACGTCACGACAGATAGGCCACACGATGGTTATTTTACGAATATTTGACAGGAATTTTTACGGCCGTATAGCCCCCCAGGGTACAAAAGATTGCTACAGATGCGATAAAACTTGTACACATTGGTAGAGAAGAAACCACTGTGGATTGTAGCCCAGACGTGCTGCAAGCTTTTATTGGGTGTTTATCGATAGAACATGTCACAGCACTAAAGTAAGCTAAGCATACGGGCAAAGCAAACAAAGAGCGACCAACGTAATTATACAGTGTGATGGAATTCAGTGCGTTACTGGCGTAAACCCCGAAACATAGACCAACACAATTGCGGCAAGCAGGCACGGTACACTTTTTCAATGCCTAAGCCAGATTTAACGGAATCACTTCAATTGTTTTATCTAGACCAGTGTTTTTCAAACTTTTTTGTACCCCTCCTTAGTATTTCTAAAATTCTTATGCCCCCCTTATGTAACCAAACACCCAAATTTGCTTTTTTCGTTAAATTTGGCATGCATTTAAATGACCCGAGCCGAAAGAAAAAGAAAGAAGAAATTAAATTCGTGTCGAGTCCATTTTTGAATTGCCTCCCTGTGGGGTGTTGGCCCCACATTGGGAAACACTGATCTAGACAAATGTGTACAAAGTTTCATGATGATCGGTTGAGTAGTTGTTGCGTGAAAACGTAACAAACAAACTCACATTCACATTTATAATATTAGTAGAGATTATACGGATGCTAGGCTGTTGCTCAAACATCGAACATTACGATAAAGCCAAGTGCAAAATAGACTTGAGCGCTGTTGTTATAATCTGTGTGCTATAAAAAAATATAGTGTTAATAATTCAACATTTTTTCCTTCAATTCCTTTAACAGCTAGTTATCGAAATGAAATGAAAATCGTTTATTAGCATAGGCACTAAAGGCGTGCGCTTGCTCATCGTCAGAATCTATAATGGCTTCGGAAAGGCGTATGACGAGAAGAAGGACCACAAGAAACTCGTCAATCGTAGCCTGTACATAAAATAATTAACAAAAAAAAACTGAATTTTCACATAATTCTCAAGAATTAAAATTAGATCAGATCCACGGTGCAACCACACAGGTATCAGCCCACAATAATATGAAAAACTATGCCGACGATATCACTTTTGTTACGCCAATAAACAAATAAATTACAAGGCATTATTAAACACAAACACAAATTTAACAAAATTGATTTGTTTACATGTAAAATAACAAAACAATAATGAAATTAGAAATTGATTCTTGATATAATTTTGAATCGCAAATTATCGGCCCAATTTACTCGTAACGTCTTATTAAGTCCCACAACGAGCTTAAAGGATGGGCAGACATGCTTCGCTATGTTAAAACAACTTTTTATACTGACAGAGATACCAATGAAAATTAAAGGAAATTATTTAAAATTATTTTGCTTATAATTCCCGCTACATTAGGTCGATGAAGGGAACCGACGTCGAAGCGAAGCCGAAGCGACCACACGTATCCTGATGATGCCACGTGAAGTGGCGAAACGCGTCGAGACAAGTTATTGAATGTTGTAGCGGGAATTATAAGCAAAATAATTTTAAATAATTTCCTTTAATATGAATTAACGTAAGGTAACGCTTGAAACAACCAATTAAATGAAAATTAACCTATTGTTAGAAAGAGATAAATATACTTAACTAGTTGTTATTAATATTAGTACACATTGCCTGGTTATTATAAAAATAACGTCCGACTCCGACGCAAGTTGGTGCGCGACTAAATGAAAGCCGGGCAATTACCCTGTTTTTGTATTGCTATTATGAAACTAATTTTTTTTTAATTATCTGTCAATATTAAAAATTATATATTATCACAGAGTTTTGTCATGTATGCACAGACGGGGCATTGTATTGATTCACTCCATTATCTCCTACTGGCGCTCAGTTTTCCCTGTAATTTGGTAAATAAGAGGGAAAAATAGAGAAGATGCTTTAAGGTCAATGTACTTATTAAATAGGAATACATACACGTGTATCGTGAATACATACACGTGTAGTAAGGTGTTAAGGAACGTTCGTATGGTACAGCAGATGTAAGAGTGTGGATTCAGTGCCTTACTTTTGCACGCGCCCGCAGTTAGTTTGTAGTGTTATCAAACGAAACTGGCTGAGGTGTTATGTTTATGGGTTACTATAAAAAGTTTCACCGTAAAACGTCCAAGTTGTCGGTTCTAACGCTAACTTTTGCGTCACCAAAATGGAACTACCAAAATTAGTGATAAAGTTTACGTTAAACACTTCTATTAGGAGGTTTTAACAAATAAATTAGACATAATTTTGAAACAAGAAAAAAAAACAACTAACTGTCTAATTTCTTTTGTTTCGTGACGTGTGCTGTTGATTCTATTTTTGAATTTAAATTTTAGGGTTTAGTACTTATTGGATAAACTTAATGGCGGCTTATTACCTAGTCCGTCATGGCTTGGATAATTGTATCAAAATGATCAAAACAAACCCTATAGTAAGCCAGGTGAAGCATTTTAGATTGAATGAATCTTCATTATAAAAAAATCAACGTTTACTGAAATTAAATATTACAGTAAAGCCGGAGCGATAAAGACTAGCTTTAGAAGTATTGACATATTAAGTCGCTTATGGTCAAATGACGGTTCTCGAATAGGTCCAAATTGCGAGAGTGAAGTGTGTACACCCAATAATACAAGCAAATTTACCACACGTGTTCGCCAGCATGGGGCCGCATTGTTCTAATTTGAAGAAATAACACAAAATAATATTAGGCATGTTCACCATGCAAAGATATATTAATAGTTTTTCAGAATAGTTTCGATTCGCTTTCTCTTTTACACTCAAATAAAATTCCTATTAACAAGAGCTGAGAGGTGGTCTCGCTCACACCTATGCTAGTTTATTAGTGTTAGAAAAAATCATAGTATACGTGACAGTTTAACTTTAGCTTTAATTGTTTATATATTAATTGCTGTATTGCTGATAAAAAAAGCTTGGATTTTATGTTTACATAAATACAATAGAAGATACAATGACAACGCCCCTATACAGCAGCTATTCTTCTACGTCATAGTAGATTTATTATATATTATTATGACATTAGTATGTAAGTGGACAATGCCAGTATACAGCAGCTAAATCAAATTGATAATTATTAAATTAATAAATTTATTTCATTTATATTTATATTTGTATTTGAATTGACGAGTAAAAGCGCTCTATTGGAGCCCATTTACTAAAAGTAAATAAATAAAAAATTAAAATTAAAAAAAACTTAATCAAAACGTGTTATGCCATTAGTATGTAAGTGAACAATGTCAATATACAGCAACTAAATCAAATTGATAATAATTTGTGTTTATTTTGACGAGTAAAAAAGGGCTCTATTGGAGCCCAATTAAAAAAAAAACACGTGCAGTAATTCAAAGAAGCACAGTGGATGTCACTATAGCTCGTTAATTTGTCTGTAGTAATATAGGCGTTATAGAGCCTCGCTTAGCTCGGAGTGGATTGTGTACCTAAAAATAATCTTTGTAGGGGATTATTTTATAGTGAAATTAGATCTCTGCTTTTGTACATACGCCTCTCTCCATCGTTAAATATTAAATTGAGATATTTTGAAGTCTATACTTGTAAACAAAAATAACAAATGAAGATATGAGATGAAAATAATACTTATGGTCATAGAGTAGTGTAAAACCAGATGAGACATTTCAAATATATTCCTATTCTTATATTTTTTGTTGAAATAGCTTCTAATTATAATTTTATATCTTTATCTATCTCGAGGTGATAAAGGGATAGATAGGTACTACACGTCTAATAAATTTACAAAAATACATAGTTTAGATCAGGGGTCGGCAACCTATGACCCGTGGGTCACCGAGTGACCCATTTGGTAGTTTCAAGTGACCCACTTTAGTTTCGAAAATAAAGTATAAGATATCCAAACATTTTTTTTCTTTTTTCCAAAAAATTGACATTACAAGTTCAACATCAGGGGAGCCATTGATATCGTAGAGAAAGTTTATTCAACTATGTTTGTAAGTATTTTTTTTAAATAAAATACATCTTATTATTTACTAAAATGCTGTTTTAATACAAAAATATCTCTGACCCAAACGTCTCTTTAATAATCGCATTTTGGTTAATTTTGACCCGCGGCCAAAAAAGGTTGCCGACTCCTGGTTTAGATGTTACACAATAACAAAAATAAGCTAAAAGGGGTAAGATATCGGCATAATTGCATCTTTAATGGTGGAATACACTTTCGGCATCCTCACTTTGTCTAATTACACTTATCTACACGGTTGTTAATGTAACGTGGGTCGGTAAACAAATAATGCCTTTGATGATTTTTTTTATATGAACCCACTTTACTGGCTACTGCTCTATAGCAGCGGTTCTCAAACTTTTTTGACGAAGGAAAAAAATTATGTATTTATGAATAATCATATTGCAATGTAATATTACGTAATAATTAGTTGGAATATTTAGATGTAACCTTATAATCTCCCTTTGGTAGGTATTTTTGCAGTATTTTAGCCCTAGGGTTCCGCGGAACACACTTTGAGAATGGCTGCTCTATATAAATTTATACAGTACCCTTTTTTTAGTTTTCAAAAAACTATTTTTAGTGAAGTAAATTTCTATACACAGAAAGATTCAAAATTCATTGTATAACGCCTGCAGGTTAATATATATAAAAAAAAAAAACAAAAATTAATTAACAATTCAGACGTAAGCGGCTACGAATACATTTTTTAAACTAATTTATTTAAATTTTCCAAAAAACGTAGGTATTAAGTAGCCTCCCTGCGTTTGTAAGGGGAGGTGAGAGGTGAGGGGAAAGGGGGGGGGAATGGAGGGGGTAGAGTAAGAGTTATTGTTATCTCTTTCTAAGAGAAAGTTAAGTTTTAATCTTTGAACTTTGCCGCCAGCGAATTGAGAAGCTTATCTCGTTGACTTCAAAGGGGTATATTTTTTGATCTGTACATAAAATAACGGTTTATTTTCGTTTTAATAAATGCCTTTTTTCGAACTCGACGGTGGTTACTGGCTATAGAGTACTGAGTTGAAATCTAATTTTATTATTATTATTATTTATTTATACCATATATTATCTTGTTTCTTTAACACTAGATTTACCAGACCAGTCAAAATGACTGGTCTTGCAAGATCAAATTACAATTCCTACTGCGTGTGACATTTTCATTAATTCTTCTAATCTTCTTTAATTTATAACAGAAGAATTAGTTGAATTTTATATATATTTGTAGCAAATATATACTTTTTTGGTTTTGGTAGAAATAGGTATATTTAAGCTGGTAAATCTAGTGTTAAATTTTGTTTTATTTTAGTTGTCCATGTTATGAAATTCATTAGTTACTATATTGTTAGACGCAATACAATTATTATTTTCATTAATTTCAAAACATAACACGTCTTTAATTACATTAAGCTTGTCCTATCCTAGCCTATAAATTCAATTTGTAATAATAGAGGTATAAATTTATAGGAAGGCTTAATAAATAAATAAATACAGCCTTTGCGTAAGGTACTTTAATTAAACTTGTATAATAATAAGAAATTCTGAATGGAAATTACACTTTTTATGTTGACCTTACATTTGGAGGGGTAGTTATAAAATGTTTTTGCAGACCGTCATTGGAGTAGTGGGTTTTGTACTGAATTATCGCCCCTATGTCTATTGGGATAACTTTTAGAATGCAGAAAAACGTGTTATGTATGCAAAACCTTTACTAGTACCTACTGATGGCATCGGTAGAGTTCGTATTCTTGATTCCAATTGGAACGGATTGTTATTTTTTTAGTGATATTAGATTGAGTGTAAAAAGAATTTAAATAAAGCTTAACGAGTGTTACGATCGAAAATGGTTATGTTATGTTATATATATGTTATTATATATTTAAAAAAATATTATTATTATTATATTTTTTTTCTATTTTTTATTATTTTGTTATTTATATTAACATATTTTTATGTTAATTTAAGTTACATTTAGAATGTAAGACGAATGTGCAGCGCCAAGGCAACATATTGTAAAAATTTATTTAAAAAATAAATGTTTTATTATTATTATTATGTTATGATCGGAAATTACAGAATAAAAGGTTTAAAATTTTAATTTTAAGAAACTCATAAAACATATTCATAAGAAACTTGTCCATCACGACGTCTCTACAATATAATGTTAGTTTATTCGTAGGTATACCTACTACAATTTTGTTTAATTCATAACATTTTAAAACAATTTATGAAAATAAAGCTAGTACCTAAGTATATAAGCACACCAACATACACACAATCATCTCAGTCACACTAGATCATAATATAATTATAAAAAACTTATTTATATGTATTTATGAATAATCATATTGCAATGTAATATTACGTAATATTTAGATGTAACCTTATAATCTCCCTTTGGTAGGTATTTTTTGCAGTATTTTAGCCCTAGGGTTCCGCGGAACACACTTTGAGAATGGCTGCACTAGACTAACCTCATAATAACAGTATGTTATATTTAAATCTAAAAAACAAGAGCAGTCATTTGACCATAACGTAAATAAAAAAATTAATCATTTTAGTTTTAAACTTGTTTAAAAAAATAATTGGGTAATTTCATAATATGTAAAAAGTACATGCAGTCATTTGACCTGTCGTATTTTTTGTACGTACACAACATCCTAGTTAAAGTTAAGTCGAACTAAAGATTGGAAGAATACAGATCTCACTTCACAGTGTCATTGTTTTTGCAGCCCGAATGCCAATGGGGTAACCAGCATAAGGCTTTGAGGGGGGATGTGGGGATAGGTCATGTATTATTAATTTTCCATTTTGATGCGATCGGATGTCAAATGTTTACATTAGTCTACAGAAAGCGTATTGAATTTAAAACATTCGGGTTGATGAAAAAAACGATGCATCGTCTCTCTGTTCTGGATTTTATTTACAATAATTAGTTACAATAAAGCATTTGTTAAATTTAGACATACATAACTCAACAAAAGGCGCTAGTATATTACAGATAAGGTAGAAAATATGTAAAACCAGCTATGCATGCTTGTATATATGAATGTATTTTTTTTATTTAATTTTTTAGTAATCCGATAGAGTGTCAATATAAATACAAATATAAATTTATTAATTATCAATTTGATTTA
>JAPWLS010000328.1:0-17315 GCA_028551675.1 Tineola bisselliella
TACATGTAGACCTGAAAAAAAGTACAAACTGTGACTTTAGAAATTTATACAAATGATGAAATGTCAACACACTGAAAATAGGTTAATTATTTACGTGTTCGTGGATCAATCATTGGTATATTGATATGGTAGCCATCGTCACCTTTCCAATGCACTATTGTGTATTGTAATGCATCGTAACCACGATGAAGTTCCGAAACACGTTGCAATTGCTCATTTCTGCGATGAAGTACAATATCACGGGATTGAAACTGACCACCAAGAATTACAATTACAACCTCATCAATTGTCGGTGCATTGAATCGCCTTTCATACTCTCCAAAAGGTGTTCTATCAGCCCATATTAAGATAGTTTGTTGTGCCCTAACGAGGTGTTTTGTATACTAAATAAAAATAAAACAAATAAAATATAAGTTTAATATATAATTTATTACAATAATAATAATAATAACTTAAAATAAGCACAGTCATGTTAATTTAAAAATAAAAGAATAAAATTAAATGGAAGAAATAAATGACTAATTATAATAATATTTATTTAATTATAATTCATATAATTATTTATCGTTGAGACTATTATACAAAAAATACAATGATATATACACATTATTTATTTACAATCTTAACCTTTACATTTTTAAGAATTAATGTCCAACCCGCTGTGGTCGCAACCCGCTCACCGAAAAGCCATTGACTCACAATAATATGGGGCGTTTACACCGGGTTTAGTTAGACTTTACAAGCAAACTGTAATCGATTTTTAATTAATACCAAGCAATAATAAACTATATATAAAATAGAAGACTAACGTTTGGTATTATTCCTACATATCCCTCTTAAAGCAGTGATTCTCAACCTTTTAGTTATGATGGACCATTTGACAATATTTCTGTCTTGACATGGACCACCAACTGTTTCGTGGTAATGTACAATAAATGTAAATATAAATAAAAATACATACTTATTGAAGGAAGTATTACTTTGTGGCGGTCGACTGCAAGCTACAAGCCGAAAATATTCATTTAAGAAGATTTAAGGTTTTGACGTTTATTCTGTCAGTATCATCTTTCTTGTTTTCTTCTTGTCTTTTTATTACAACAATGCATTGTGATAATTATATTTTTAATCAATTTTAATCAGCAATATTATTACACATAAGTTTCTCTAAAACTTCATTGTAGAAGAAATTATACTCTACAGTATAACCCCGCTTTACGCGACCCCGTTATGCGCGATTTCACTATAACGCGAAATTCAAATTTATTATTAAATTACGCGAAAGAGTGCATGTAAACATAATGTAGTCGAATTTCAGTTAACGCGATTTTTTCCGGAACGTATCCCTCGCGTAAAGCGGGGCATTACTGTATAAGTATTGTACTATAGTTACATGATGGCTTCCAGTGACAACCAAAAGAACCACTGCTCTAAATAAATTTATTTCAAACTCATTATTTATATAGAGAAAACCTATTCAACAAAATCTATGCGAAAATCATTATGTACTAATTTACATTATCATATCAAATATGAACACTTAGCTTTATATTGGTTATCCATATCGCATCTTTAAAATTTGTACACTTTCATCAGCGGTTCTCAAACTTTTTTGGCGAAGGAAAGAGCTTTAATATAATTATAAAAAACTGATTTATATGTATTTATGAATAATCATATTGCAATGTAATATTTAGATGTAACCTTATAATCTCCCTTTGGTAGGTATTTTTGCAGTATTTTAGCCCTTCCGCTAGTATTCAGCGAAACCCTAGGGCTGAAATGCTGCAAAAAATACCTACCAAAGGGAGATTATAAGGTTACATGTATTCCAACTAAATATTACATTGCAATATGATTATTCATAAATACATATAAATCAGTTTTTTATAATTATATTAAGGCTTTTTCCTTCGCCAAAAAAGTTTGAGAACCGCTGGAGTAGTCCATACCAAACTTAAAAACTAAAGTGACAATTAGCGCCGACAGAGGGAGCTAGTGTGAATAGATGCTATACAGCTCCATTGTGTCAGCGCGTACGTGGAGGCTCGACCGCTAGTCTTACTATAACATTTACAACAAAAAACACTAATTAACAATTATAATAATATAAATAATTTATATATATATATTCTACTTATATATTCAGGAACATAGTTTATCTAAAAGTTGTCTAAAATAGTCATTCAGTTAAATAATCTAGAGAAGACATATTATTACCAGGGGTGCCCAACCTGATTATTTGTGGCTCTCGATAAATATACCCGAGTTCCCTTTTCATTTTTGTGCTATTTTAAAAAAAATATATTATTGTTCCGGATGTATTTCAAAATGTCTTTTAAATTACTGACAACAAATATGAAAGACTAAGTGCTACGTATTTAATTTTGAAAAAGGGCTTGGCCACCCCTGCCAAAATGAAAAAATATTTATTTCGCATCTCTTGCGTGTAACTAACTTTTCATCCCCTATGTCTTCATCAGAATATTCATGTAGCGAATGGAGAAGCCTCTTTTTGACGTATTACTAATAATCCACGCTCGTATCTCAATACATCTTTTCTACGAAAAACGCAACTAACTTTACTCGACTCTACATAAACAAAAAACAATCAGGTGACAGTTATCTCGTCTTCCTCATCGCTTTCTGTGGCAGTACTATGGTTGTAGAGCCCCTGTGCCATGAGCTGCAGTGCTAAGGGATTCCTCTGACCTGACGCCTTCTTGATCTTGGCGCGTTTGTTCTGGAACCATATCTTGATCTGCGCCTCCGCCAAGCCCAGTTCAGCTGCCAGCGCTTGGCGACGGCGCTCGGTCAGGTAGCGGTTTTCAGCGAACTCGTGCTGGAGAAAAGTGTATAAGTCAGACTCGAGTATTACTCTAAAGCCCGGGTTCAGAAATAACGCTCGAGTATCATTAGAATCAAAATAATATAGTAATATGTTGCATATACTTATATATCAAATATCCAGTTTAAGCATTAATTTGCATTTTTTTCTTTCTGTTATTTATATATTAATAAGTAATGATTGAAATGATTTCTTATAAATGCGTGTAACAGAACGTAATGACAGCTAGGTGACAGTAGACAGTTGCAATGGATTATTATCATTGGTCAAAAATTACGTCAACAATTTTTCAAGCATGTGATTGGTCTATTTTGTTTTATACGTCTAAGTGGCATTTGTAGTTTTGAACTATACTCAGTGAATCTATGCTTGAGTGTAATTTCTGAACGCGGGCTTAAACTATAAGGTAGATGCAGATGTATCTTAAAGACTCGAGTATTACTGAAAAAAAAATATTTACCTTTAATCTGGCCAACTGTGCTCCACTGAAGGCTGTCCTAGGTCTCTTTTCTTCAGCAACTGAAGTCGACTTCTTTTTAGTTCTTCTACTTCTAGGACCTGACGACAAATAAAATACAAAATATTAAAATTTAAATTGTTACAGGCGTTACTTTGCGGAAATCCATATTAAAGGAAATTATTTAAAATTGTTTTGCTTATAATTCCCGCTACATTAGGTCGATGAAGGAAAATAACCTCCACCGACATTCAATAACTTGTCTCGATGCGTTTCGCCACTTCACGTGGCATCATCAGGATACGTGTGGTCGCTTCGGCTTCGCTTCGTTTCCATTAAAATATTTGTCTAATTGAATATTTTTAGTCTTATAGAAAAAAAAATTGCGGTATTAAACCGCAATTTTAATATCGGTTTCCCGCTGCGGTTTAATGCTCTATTGGATTGTGTTGAAAAAGAAATTAAATTGTATCAAAGAGCGTTTTATTCAAATTTAAATTTGGAAGGCGCCGTTTACAAACTTTAAAACTCATATTCTCATGAAAGGTACACTCATAAACATAAGTTATTATAAATATTTATAAAAAAAACCGTTTAATGAATACATTTTAATAATAAAGCAATAAAGTTATTGTAAGAGACAATAAATTATAAAAGTAATGTATATTAGTATAATAATCAAATCTTTTAATCGCGACTATGACGGCTATATTAATCACAAATAAACCATAATGTATTTATTAATTAAGATAAAAGTTTCCAGTCTTTTAGTATCTAGAAAAAAATATTTTAAACCACGTTAATTATTATTAGCGCGATCATTTGACCATTCCAAGTGTTAAATTACAGAAAATTTATAATCTACCAATTATAACAGTTTCTGAGTCACGCATGTGAATATGCAATAAATAAAAAAAAACTGCAAAAAGTCATTCCTTTTTCAAATTTATCGTCCTATTCCATCATAATAATTCTGCGGCCGAACGTTCCACATTTGAAAATTTATTAAAATAAACTGCACTTTTGCGTGCGACTGTACTTTTGAATAAATCTTCTAAATGTTGAATCGGACATTTCCCAAGCTATCAACAGAGGAAAGCATACCCTATAAACACTACTGGCTATTTCCTTTGTGAAAAATTAATTCCGAACACACGCGAGCAATAGACGCCTTTATTCCGTAAGCTAACAGTTCTAGAATCCTTTGAAACAAGACTTTTACTTGAGACCTTTTTGAAATAAGACCGTTCTGAAGTTTTCTGTTCCAATTTCAAAAAGTATTAATCGCGGTGTATTTTTACACCCGATCGTGTTTTGCTATTTTCAAACAATACTGGACTTTATATTTTTGGCCTTAGATGTTAATTTTGTCTGAAAAGTTTGTAACTTTTTATTACGTTTTAAATCTGTGAATGGATATTAAATTGAAATTGTTAAAAAGTTTGAAATTCGAATTGGAAATTATGATTTAAGACGTTCACATGGAATATTAAAAACTTAAAAGTGTTCACATGGAATCAATCCGTCAAAATGTATGTAAATAACTTCTTCTAATCGCATTTCTGCTCGAAAAAATCAAACCGGAAGAGCGTCGTGTAAACCTACCATTAATAGTTCACAGAATTTTGTTCCGTATACCCGAAGGCGTAACTACTATATTCCCATAACAGCATTTGTAAGAATAAATTGTGCGGACTGGACTTTATTACGCTTGATAAGGACTTGATGAATGTTCTTTAATTTATCGGTTTGGAAAAAGGAAACGTTTTGTTTTTGCTAATTCGTAACGTTTTTTTTTTAAACAAAATAAATAATTAAGTATTTGATACAAAATGCAGATTAAATAAAGATTTAGCTTAAGTCTATGCTCTATGAGCGGAAATAATCGCTACCATAGACAAACGTCAACAGTATATTTAAATTACTGAAATAATTTCGAACATAGTAGAAGTGAATTTAAAAAAAAAGTATCTTTTAAATTCAGAACAGAGGCATGTGTTGCTAGCATGCCTAACGTTTATTTGCATTCGTCTGGCAACACCATAGATCACTACACAAAACGGGCTACTTTTTTCTTTGTTTAAATTCATTAAAATTAAAACCCTTTTTGACCAATAAAACAACACTTTTTGCAGTTTCGTAACTCCTAAATGGATGATTGGATTCGAACCCGGTTACTACCATTAGATGCGTAATTTCAGTGAGTTCGTTTTGAATTTAATTTTATTAAAATCTGTTCAGTCGTTTTCTAGTTATTAACCATAAACCTAACAGCTAAAACAAACTATGAGTGGAAACCTTTTAACACGTCGGACTAAAATAATCATAATAAACGGGATAGTAAGCCGTTAATTAATATAATTAAAATGCTGTGTAACTCAATTTAATCCGTGTTTATTGATAAAAACTACACAAGAAGAAATGTGTAATATTTGGAAAAAATATTTATTTTTAATCAAGCCTATATAATTAACTATCATTTCAAAGCTTAGAAAACACTTAGCATTTTTTGGAAAAAAACACATGAGATCATAAATCAACAAGAATGAATAAAATTATTTTATAAAATTAACTAATTAGAGTAATTCAAAAATTTTATTTTCTCAAAACCTGAGTCAATGACAGGATGTCATTGACGACATAGGTTAGGTTTTGTACTATTGAGTTTTAGAAGATAATTGTTAGGTTTTTAAGATATATAGATAAGATATATATATTTAAGATATAAGATATATTTAAGATATAGGATTTCAATTGAATTTGTTTAATTTAGATGAATATCTTACTGATAAAAAAGCTTGGACATAATCTATGTCATTTTATGTTTACCCTTAGGTATATAATAGGATGACAATGCCCCTATACAGCAGCTATTCTTCTACATCATAGTATATTTATTATATACTATTATGACATTAGTATGTAAGTGGACAATGCCAGTATACAGCAGCTGAATCAAATTGATAATTATTAAACTAATAAATTTATATTTGTATATGTATTGACGAGTAAAAGCGCTCTATTGGAGCCCAATTACTAAAAGTAAATAAATAAAAAATAAATTAAATAAAAGGCTTGTCAGAGGGCTGATGAAGGCAGTTGTTAATACATGTAAAACCACGTGGTATGATTACTAGTGAAATGATCATATTAAAAATATGCATCCACAGCCTCTGTGTACGTTAAAATACTGTAGAGTTTCTGAGGGTAGGTATAAATAGGGTAACAAAGGGGGTATTCCCCGTTAGACATTAACGCCCATTAAAATACCAAGCAACAACCCCTAATGTCCCCATTAACCGGACAAATAGGACAGATGTACACAAACAGAAATTAATTTCAATTACTAATTGGGATCTCTCTTTCTATTTAGGTTTTAAGTAATTTTCACAATGTCTTTTCTTATTTTGGTAATTTGCGGTTTTTTTTTGAAGTGAAAACTTTTCGTTGTTTTGGTAATTTGCGACATGCTAATGATAATAGTATTTTTTTTGTTGAACGTATACCTAATACATCGACTCAAATTTTGTGAGTTTAATTTTCCATCTCATGAAAACAAAATTTAATTTTCCATCTCATGAAAACTAATTTCTGAGATACTCAATACAACAACGAAGAATCTACACAAACAAACTATGCACTATAACCTCTTTAACACTAGATTTACCAGACCAGTCAAAATGACTGCTCTTGCAAGATCAAATTAAAATACCTACTGCGTGTAACATTTTCTTTATTTCTTCTAATCTTCTTTACTTTATAACAAAAGAATTAGTTTTATGAACTTTATATTATTTTATATATATTTGTAACAAATATATACTTTTTTGGTTTTGGTAGAAATAGGTATATTTAAGCTGGTTAATGTAGTGTTAAATCGGTTTGTAAAATTGCTATTTTATAGGTAACCTACCATATTAATAGGACTTGTATACATAAACCGTGAATACGGAATGGTAGGTTTAACTGTAGTATGTGTTTCTCTTAATTTGCAAGTATTTCATTGTCAAGTAATCAATAATCTAGAGCAGTGTTTTTCAATCTTTTTGATTTCGCGACCCCTTTACAAATTGAAAAATTCTGGCGACCCCCTTGTCATTTACATTTAAACATTAAAACTAAAAAGAGAAATGGACTGCAATTAGAAAATGATTTGATTATTAACATTTCAAAAATAGCACCACGATTTGATGAACTTTTAAAAAATAAACCAACCCATTCTTCTCACTAAAATTGGGTTTTTTTTGTAGTGTTAGAAACGTTGCCTTTTTCTTTCAGTCGGCGATCCCCCGAGTAAGGCTTTGTGACCCCCGTAAGGGTCGTGACCCACAGATTGAAAACACTGGTCTAGAGCTATCGTGGTCTAGTGGTTGAAGATGTGGACTCGCGATCGAGAAACCCCGAGTTCGAATCTCTCAAAAAGTGGTGAGCAGACTGATGATGGCATTACCCCAGTATGCTGTCCTGGGGAAGTACCACCACGTTCAACTGAAGTGATCTGGTCGCATTTTATCAGCTTTGAAGTAACCAGGGGGTCTACTCAGGCATATCCGATATAAGCCCATAAAAAGTTCTGTCAAATGTCCGTAAAATAAACCCTGAGTAGCCCCCCAGGTATTATTATTGTTTGAATGTTAATTGCATCTTGGATATTAAAAATAAAATAAACCGACAAATTATAATTTACATCTTTTACTAAACATATAAGAAGAGTGATGCACCTTTTCAAACTGAACGGAGCACATTCGGCTTAAATGATCCGATAAACCAATATTCTATGTTCTCTCGAAAAAGAATCATTTCTGCCATTTTGTTGTTCACGAAAACTACCCTCGCATAAGTGGGTGAGGGCTGCGAAGATTACAATATGCAGTGCGAATACGAAACAACCTTTTGGCATTCATATACGAAGAGCGAACACGCAAAATGGATACGGTATTTTTTGTCTGCTTAACTTGGATACTTTGTACTAACCCATAGTACATCAGGGAGGCTACTCAGGCATATCCGAAGTTCTGTGATACGGCCGTCACTTCTACAGTTTATGTGAATTTTGACACATAAACCCGTAAAAAGTCCTGTCAAATGTCCATAAAATAAGCATTGTGTGGCCTATCTGTCGTGACGTCGCTTTCAAATCTGTAATTTCGTGAATGATTACGTAAGTGTTCCTGAGTAGGAAACGTCCGCCCGAGTAGCCCCCCCGGACCAGAACAACACAAATATAGAAGAATTTAAAAAAAAAATGAACTGAAATAAATAGAATAGAATGTATAAATACACCATATTCATCATAATGGTAGGTATATAAAATTAATACGAAAGAATAGTTTTAAAAAATTGTTTTTTTTTAAAAAATAATATTTGACTGGTGGAGGGGAGGTTATACGAATGAATAAATAACAGCTTGCTCTAAACCGTTCTATTTGTAATTAATGTACTTAATTACTCTTAATAATAAAATAATACATAATTAACCCTTTAATTTTGTTTATTATGCCGATACGTAATTATATTTCGATAATGTATGTAATTAAATCGTAATTACATTTATTTACGTTTGTGTTCAATTAATTTTATGTCACTTTTCTAATAATTACCCAAAACAATGTTACCACGACTTTTGTATTTTCAAATGAATACAGTTTTTGTAGGTATATAAGCGATAGAAAGACAAACGAACGCGGTGTCGTGAACGACAAAGAAGATATCTGCATCTCTTTCACACGTGCCTCAACTTCGACATGATAAGAATATAGTTATCTCTTTCTAATGATTGTTTCTTCCAGTCCAAAGTCCAATCTGTATCCATTTGAAGATTGTCGGTTGTACCATATGTCAAAGTTTTGAACAGAGATAATTTGAAAACTGTTGAACCGATTTTTGTAAAACTAACCTTATAGTATTTCACTGAAATTGTCTATCGCATAAACAAAACCGGATTCAATTCTGATTCAAGAGATATAAAGGTACAAATAGAAATAAAAAAAAAGCCTTGTCCAAACTTTTTCTTAGATGCATGTTATTTTAGCAATCTTTTTGTACGTAAAAATGTGAACAGATTTGCGTGTAACATATACTTGAATTTAAATTAGTTTGGGGTAGACAGTGGCATTGGAAAATGCTGTGTAATTGATTTTAATTAATTTAATTTATTAAAAAGATTAGTTTTAGCGTAAAACTCGAGTTCGATTGTTTTTAAGATACATCGACATCTGCCTTATAGCAGTTAATAATAGCTCATGTTTAATTGCTACGATTGGCAAGTTTCTTGTGGTCTTCTTCTCGTCATAGCCTTTCCGAAGCCATTGTAGAGTCTAACGATGAGCAAGCGCACGCCTTTAGTGCCTATGCTAATAAACGATTTTCATTTCAATTTTACAATGTAACACTCAAATTGTACAATGATCTTATACAATGAAATGTAGATATATAAAAAGTTTCGGAGCCCACCAAAGAACTCAAAATCAAGTTATTAGCAAATTCCTGTGATACCAGATGTAAAAAACACTACTCGGTGGCCGGTTCGGTTCTTGGTACTGTATTGGATTCTTATTAGTGATGTCGCGTTAATTTATCGATGTTTTTTGTTTAGTCGTTATTTCGCTTAGAAATGAGAAGCCAACGACGTGTATGTACAGTAATACGCGGTTTTACAATTCAAATTTGGCGCTCAATTACCCCGCATTACGCGAAAGAGTGCGTATAAACATAATGTAGTCATCAACTTCTCTATGGTCGCGGGAATTTTAGTTAACGCGATTTTTTCCGGAGCGTATCCCTCGCGTAAAGCGGGGCATTATTGTATAGTATAAGTATAGAGTTTCATAGTATCTTTGTACACTCTTAACAGAACTATGCGTTTGTTAAAATTCAATAACCCTAATATTTTTTTATCATCAATACTTACTTATATAATTACTATTAAAAAACACAAAAAAATAATAGCACAATTATAAAAGTTTTATATTACGTCTTGTTGCCGAAGCCAGAATTAATATTTAAAAAAACACATGTCACACTTCCCGCGGTTTGTCAAATGAATATCGAATGTTATTTATTTTATAATTTATAAAATATTATTTATAAATTATTTATTTATGAAACTTTTTTTTCTCCCCCCTCTTCCTTACATCTATTTGGTTCATGTTTTTTATTTTTTTTTAAATGTATTTTTGTAATTTTATTAGAAGTGTAGTATCTATCCCTTTATCACCTTGAGCATGCCGCCCTATCCTATAATTAAAATTTCATTTAGTTTGTATAATAGTGGTCCTTTTTATAATATGTAGTCCTAATGTAATTTTGTAGGTAGGCTGAATAAAGAAATAAACTTTTATATACATAATATTAGGTTAACGTTTTAAAATTTGTATATATGTGAGATGTAATATGTATATAGGTGATAATAGAACAGACCTTTATTCTTATTGGTATTAAATTTTATTCTAATTAGAACAAACATGATTGCAAGTAGTTTCCCGACTCACTACTAGGTAATCTCCGAGTCCTAAGATAAGAATTTTTTGTTAGACGAGAGTTACATAAGCAAAGAACATATAATATTAACTATAATAGTGTAACATAAGAGAATACCATTAGGATTTCTTCCCAGGAGATCGAGTGGAGGAATCATAATGATATTTCCTATTAGTATATAAGACAAGTAGGGATGAGCATCAGTGTTCATTTGTTGGTTAGCTTAGTTGGTAGTACTCTTAGAAATAAGTTAGTATTACTGATAAATAAAGTTCTTTTTAAAAATACATCTGTCCGTGTCTTCAATTTAACTCGAGTAAACTTTGAGAACCACTGGACTAACATGTTCAATATTAACTCGAAGCCGTAGTGATAGATTACGTCTACACATAAAGTGATTAAGTAATTAAAAACTGGTTAGAGAAACGATACCATAATAAAACTATTATATTGAAATTTGGTTAATTATGTTTAAAATTACTGTAATTTTATATTTAAAGTGACCGTTGTAAGGCATAGTGTAGTGTGGTTAAATAAAAGATTATTAAATATTGTTAAACTTAGGTGCCTTTATTAGTGCTCAGGTTATCTGGCAACTGACATTAGTTGCGTTCCGTTACACGTGTTACATTATGTATTATAACACGTTCCGTTACACACAGTAGTTTAGAGTGGGGGTTATTTGCGAACATTATATTTACAATAAGCCAGATTTAAATTATAAAGGGTGGGGCGCGGGAAACTCCCACATTTTCAAAAAATCGTCTGCTAGTACAAATCTAGGGCAACAAGATTTTAATATCTCATATAGCTTTCTTTTTACTAGCCTTTTGAAATATGGGAGTTTTATTTATTTATTTTTTCATTTATTTATTTGTAAAGCCTACCTACAAAATTATATTAGATAAAAAGGACTACTATTATATAAACTAAAATGAAATTTTAATTATAGGATAGGGCGGCATGCTCAAGGTGATAAAGGGATAGATACTACACTTCTAATAAAATTACAAAAATACATAAAAATTAAAAATAAAATAAATAAATAAAAAAAAATCCCGCGCTCCATTCTGTAGTTTATACTACATATGTTTTAAACTTCCAACATATATCAAAATTTAATAATATAGACAAATTAAGTTATTTTATATATCATTGTTACTTTAGCTTGTTACGAGTCCCGCTTGAAAATTAATTAAGTAAAATACTTGATTAAAAAATTGATTGATGTTATTAATCAATTTTTTTTCATACTCAATATTTTATTATTAACATAAACTAGCTAACATATCGATATATTTCTTATCGATAACGGAACATCACTATAAGTGTTCGTCGTAAACAATTGTCACAGTAGTCAGAAAGGATGGTAGCAATTAAATTCAATTTTATTTTGTACAGTCGTTACGAAAAGTCTGTGTTTAAAAAAACCCCTATTATGTGTCCTAATATAAACAAAAAACATGAAATTTAAAAATTTATATGTATAAATATTACGAAATATTACATTGCGATATGATTATTAATAAATACATATAAATCCGTTTTCTTTCAAAAAAATCGGTTGTCTGTAAAGTCGGTTTACTGACGATAGTTGAACGTGACAACGTCTTAAGAAAATACTGATGGAATGGTAGCATTTTTCAAAAGAAAATTTTAATTTCATTTGTTTAATAGATTTGTATGTATATAGAGAAGGAGGTAATTGGAAATCACAATGAAATTGATCAAGATCAAGATCACTTCAAGCCTTACATGGAACGCCTCAGAGCGAGGTAACGCCGCATGAGTCATGTTTTTTCGTGCGTGCAGCCAGCTCAATCGAATTATAAGACATTGTCACGTCAAAAGTTTGAGAACCGGTAACATAATCCTATTAATATAGACGTAACTAAAATTTATTTAAAATACAAAATATAATTCTTAATCTCATGAAAATGGAAGATTGTGCACAATCAAACTATACACAATAACAACTTTAGCTCTGTTGTAAAATTGAGATTTTGTAGATAAACATGGTAGGTTATAGGGAAATATAGTTATAAAAAAAATGTGAGCCGTCACGGGACGCCTGGCAGATGTGAAACATCGAGTTTATTCAAGTCATATGCGTAAAAGACAAGATTACAACAGGAACTAATTATTGCTTAATGAAAAAATTAAATACTATGAATTTTTTTACAGAAAATGATGACTATTTATTTAAGAAACATTTATTTATATTAAATACAAAAATTAAAAATTCGAAAACTTCTTAAATGTATAGATTTCAGAAATAACTCGATAAAATAAACTCGTCGCCACGGCAAGCGTCGCCACGCCAACGATCCGGTTTATAACCACGCCAATAGACGTTTCACATCAAAAACTATGTCACTTATAAATTGACCAAATAAACACTTTTGTGACCAACTGTACACAGCATACAAAGTATTGTACATGAAATAATAAGATGAAATACTAACCTTTATTACGTTAGAATTAAAACTTATTTTCGTATCAAAATTTGATTGATTTGTACCCTTTTTCGAATAATCAATCTATAGTTAAGACATTTAATTGGAATTCCTTGATTTTCGTGTTTTATACAAGGATGCGTTCAATTTATTTATTATTTTAAACTAAAGAAATTGTTATAGTAATCTTATTTATTTATGTATCCCTCCATTCACATTTTTTTAAACCGATTACTTATTTTTTATTGTTTCTGATGAAATTCGTATTTTTATACTATTTTTCAGGTGTAACAATTTTTTTCCGCTGAGAAAAATATTTACATAATTTTAATGTAATTATTTCAAATTGATCAAATTTGTTGCCTCAAAAAAAAGCATTATGTTCCGATTTTGTATACCGTAAAAGAAAACAGTAACCAACTTCAAAGTACATAAAACTGATTCTTAGACTTCTACCAAATATATATAATATAAAAATAAAAACAAAATATAATTTTTAACCCCATTGTCATACTTTATAGGACAGGCTGACTCAGCGTTAAAGATTTTTTTTTTGTCATATTATTTTTTCTTAACGTATTATGAACTTAATTTAAAGATTTCACCAAATAATTCCAATGTTTTCGACGCTTGGGACATTAAGGGTTAATAAATATTCAAAGGTTGGCTGGTAGCGAATGCTACCTAGCATTAAGCCCGCCTTGTGCACTAGGTTTACAGACGTTTTCTATATACCTACTTCTACTAAAACGCGTCAAATTGACGCATATCGTAGAGATAGGTATACCACATAGACAAGTTCAGTAATTCAACACTTTTAAAGAAAATAGACTTCAATGTATATTTCCCTCGATCAATGAATAAAAATGCGTCAAATTGACGCGTCCCGTAAACCTAGTGTTAAATAAATTGCAATTATATGATATAGAACGATATCACACGGCTTAAGTGAATATAGCAGCTAATTCAATCAAACCGATTGTAATAATTTATATTTATTTTGACTGTAAAAGCGCTCTATTGGAGTCCAATTACTAAAGTGAATAAATAAATAATAAAATAATAATTAATAATACATTTATAGAGATAATCAAGATATTTTATTCTTAAAGCTTGTTCTTTTACCTTTAAAATAATAGAAACAAACCGTCTATATCACAAATAGAACCGGAGTTGTGAATTTTTGAAAATTACTCCTCAAGCCTAAAATCATCAAAATCGCGAATTTTCAATCCTGGCTAGCGTCTAAAATATTGTGAAAAATAAAAAAATAAAAAATACGGGTCTCTTTTTTTTCAATACAGAACCTGTAAAAAAAGTTTTAGCCAAATCAAAAATGTGTCGGTCAATTTTTGCCAAAATCTGTTCGGTTTGTAAAAGAATGCCCCATATGTAAAATTTTATTGTATTTTTCCCTATAGCAGTGATTTTCAAGCAATATGCCACGAAATTCTAAAAGTGCCGCCAAATTTTAGATATATAATAATGTTAATATTATTAAATAATATGATTTAATTTTTTTTAAACTAATCTTTTATTTTTGTGTACAAAAAAAATGTTGAGAATCACTGGCCTATAGTGATATTATATTACACAAGCTATGATTGGCGAGTTTCTTATAATTTCTTCGTCATATGCCTAAGGGCCTATATGAAGTTAAGTTTTTTTTTATATCACAATAAACCAACGCATTTTCCTCGATAATGATGAGTAATTAATCATGTCAACTGGTAATCAACGATTAAGAGTTGTAAATTAATGTAGGGTAATTAAAAAAACATCTGTTTTGCTCTAGAAGATTGTCAGTACCATAGTCGTGTAAGTGAGTTAGGTGAATGACCTTTCATTATTACGTCATAACTTTTAAGAGTAACAACTATTTGCTTTATTTATTTAAAGGAAACTAAACATGATTTAAAACAATTACATTTTTATACTACATAATACAGTAATCCACTCTATAACACGTTTTCTTATTACGCGATTACATTATCCCCCATACAACGCGGGTATTTAAGAGTAATGTGATGTGCTTAGTTTGATTTTAGTTAAACGCGTTTTGCTATAACGCGGAACCAATCTACCGCGTTATCGGGGGGACTACTGTGCATTAATAGTAAGTTAAACATATCTTAGCTATTACTAATAAACCCGTATATTTTCCCAAGCGAATTAGTCCCACAGCAAAGAAGGCAGGTGCAAGTAATGAAACAATTTAGCCACAATTATTATGCGTTTATCAACTTTTTACAATTCCGCCATCTTGGCTTATTAATGGAGGCACGCCCAGTGTTGCCAATGGGAAAAATAAAAAAGGGTTATTTATTGTGCGCACCTCATAGGCGGCGTTTTTAATGTTCGCCTTGTTAAAATACTATTCATAGATAATTGGTTTAGTTTTAATTGTGGGTTTATTCCCGTTAAGCACAAACTCCACAGAGGCGTGCATATATTTTTATAAGTAACAAGACAAGTATAAGACAAGAATCCCCATCCATATAAACATAGAGCAAACAAACCACATATAACAACATATTATTTAAAAACATCACCTATATAAAAAAAGAAATAGTTTATTTTAAAATAGTAATTCCCCAGTACTAGGTTCGAAAACCTGTGCTATTAGCTACCCCAGTTACCGAACTAGATGTATGAAATTTAACAATATATATATACAATATCAAAACATATCTAGAATCTAACACAACTCAAATTCGCTCCCAAAATTCCCTATATGTATACTACATACACGTGCATATTAAACATACATACAGGTGTATACTTATAACAACAATGTATTTATATCCAGTTTTGATTGTACATAGAAATTATACTGAAAACATAAATACCTATTTACTAAACTTATTTTTATAATAGCCCCGTAATACACCTTATGTCAAGCTAAAGAATACATATAGCCTTTACTATGCCGGCTTGAGGAGATTAAAGACCGTTTAAATTAACTAGGCACGCAGATTTCGTTATAGTAAATCCCTACTTCCCTACTAATATTATAAATGTGAATGTGAGTTTGTTTACTACCGAACTACTTAACCGATCATCATGAAACTTTGTACACATATTTTTAGAGGTACTACAAGTAATATAGGGCACTTTTCATTAAAAAAAAGTATTATTTTTTACTATAATAAAAGCTAGTAAGTAATAAAAGGAATCGTAAAGAAACAGTATAGGTGTATTTGTACCTACATAACTTGCCTCTGCTTACCCCTTTTACTAACAGAGGCGTCGCGTCGTTATCATCAATTAAGTACGTTACAAAAATTTCTTTAAATTCTTGTAAAATAATTATCAGCCATTAAGCGTTGCAAGGTGAAGTAGGCAATTCACACCACTTTTTCGCGCTCAATCGATAATTGTATACTTGGAAGTGTTGCCGATTGAAAAATAAAAAATGTCTTTGCCTCCATTTAAATTCCAATTTTAAAATTGCTCTCTCCTCTTTTTCTCACGCTTACGTCAAACATTTTAAACATTTTTTTTATTTAATAAAAATTATAATAAAACTTAATTATATATATACGTCTGCGTAATAATGAAGATATAAAATACTATGAAGTTTAACACTAGATTTACCAGACCAGTCAAAATGACTGGTCTTGCAAGGTCAAATTAAAATTCCTACTGCGTGTAACATTTTCTTTAATTCTTCTAATCTTCTTTAATATATAACAGAAGAATTAATTTTATAAATTTTATATTATTTTATATATATTTGTAACAAATATATACTTTTTTGGTTTTGGTAGAAATAGGTATATTTAAGCTGGTAAATCTAGTGTTAATGATGTTTCATATTTCAGTCAACAGAAAATGCCTTCCACACCCCTGTTGCAAAATATACTAACCACCTCTCTGTCAAATTTCAAGTTTTGTAGCAAAAAAATGAATGACTCATATAAACCTGCGAGAGCCCTTACAACTCCTTAATTAAAAATTAAGTAAAACTGCCGGCTTGGGGACGTGAATGAAAATTCTACGCAGACATCTGTCCGTGGTCATATAACCAAACTACCATAACAAATATCTTTAAATTAATCAAGAATCGAACCCAATA
>JAPWLS010000501.1:0-19607 GCA_028551675.1 Tineola bisselliella
AATTGTTGTTGTTACTAGTGATCACTTTTACTGTGAAGTTATAGGTTTTGTTGCTGAAAAATGTTGATTGAATCAAAACAAATAGTAATAATTTTACATTTATTTTATTAAAGTAAATGTTCGAATTGTTTGCCACCGACATTAATACATGCTCTACATCGTTTTAAAAAAGATCGTTTTATTTTCCGTGCATATCTTCCACTATTGATATAATTCGTAGCCTGATTGATTTTTTGGCGAAGCTCGTCCAATGTTGCAATGGGTTTTGAGTAGACCCTGTCTTTAAGACAACCCCAATAAAAGAAGTCCAGCGGGTTTAGATCGGGTGAACGAGGTGGCCATAAGATAGGACCAAGTCGCCCGATCCAATGCCCTGGATACTCTCGGTTTAAGTATTCTCGCACAGGACGGGCAAAGTGGGCTGGGCAACCATCATTTTGAAGCCACATGTTTTGTAGATCATTTATGGGCACATCGTCTAATAATTCTGGCAAGTCATTTTGTAAAAAGTTTAAGTAGCTATTACCATCCACGTTTCCTTCTAGCTCAAATGGCCCAATCACTTTTCCATTTAATATGCCCGTCCATAGGTTAACCTTGAATTGATATTGGGATTTGTCTTGTCTCATCAGGTGAGGATTTTCATTGCTCCAGCTATGTAGGTTGTGAAGATTTAAATAGCCATCTGTCTTGCAGGTTGTTTCATCAGACCATAAAATTTTATCTAAGAATTGGGGATCTTCCCTGTGCTTTTGCAGCATCACACTAGTTGTATCGTATTCTATTTCATTGAGAACTTCTTCATCGCGTTTCAATCTAGGTCTTCCAGTGTTTCTTCTGTCAGATGGTAAACGACCCTCCGAAAATGCTTGATGCACATTAATAAATACTCGATAATCCGGATATCTTTGAGCATTCGGGTACCTTTCTCGATACAGTCTGCTAGCAGCGTTAGCATTGCATCGGCATTCTCCATAAACAAGGTGCATATTATTCCAACGATGTGTATGGTAAAGGCATGATACGAGAGCCACGTCAATTGAATATGGATCGATCCGCAGTAAACAAAGAAGCACAGCGTACTGATTAGCTTAGATGAGAACAGCAATTTCTTTACCTGCACTATTGTTATTCAACAATGAACATGTATCTACCTATCTCTCTCTAACGTTTAAATTGCCACGCACAATGTTATATTCAAATTCCAAGAATTTGCATCATAAAACATGTTTTATTGACCACAGTAAAAGTGATCACTAGTAACAACAACAATTTATGAAATTTGATTCTTGTTTAGAAATGGTAGGCACAATTTTTATTTGTGACTAGTTTTTCTAGAGTATTATACCACTTAGGAATCTTGGTTAGTTGCGTCAACTTTTGAAAAAACTTGCCATAGTAGTGTCCATAATTTTTTTTTACACCACGATGACTTAAAGTGGACCGAAGGTAAAAATCTTTCAAAATTTTAGGGAAAAAAAGAAATTTGATTCATTTTTGTGTAAAAACTACAGGCATTCTGAAATTTGTAAGGGTTATAATGGATAGCAGTACTACTTAGGTTGCCGATACAAAAAAAAAATCTGAAATATTTGTAAATTTGTGGTCGTGGCACTTGAAAATATCATATAGGGTGTCAATTTTCGAAGGATTTCAAAATTGATTCTTGTTTAGAAATGACAGGCATATTTTTTTTTTGTGATTAGTTTTCCTAGAGTATTATACCATTTAGGAATCTTGGTTAGTTGCGTCAACTTTTGAAAACTTGCCATAGTAGTGTCCATACTTTTTTTTACACCACGATGACTTAAAGTGGACCGAAGGTAAAAATCTTTCAAAATTTTAGGGAAAAAAAGAAATTTGATTCATTTTTGTGTAAAAACTACAGGCATTCTGAAATTTGTAAGGGTTATAATGGATAGCAGTACTACTTAGGTTGCCGATACAAAAAAAAATCTGAAATATTTGTAAATTTGTGGTCGTGGCACTTGAAAATATCATATAGGGTGTCAATTTTCGAAGGTTTTCAGAATTTACTTAGTATTTTCAAAAAAAAATTAGATATATTTTTTTTCTTATTTTTCCTCGAGCAGTGAAGAACGGGTCCACCCACTGGTGCCGGCTTATCGTTGAGTTTTGGGACACCCTGTATATAGATAATTTATAATCTATACAGGGGAAGTAAAAAATAACACGTTAATAAAAATATTTGTGGGATAGAAAACAAACTAGTAATAGTGATAAAATAAAAATCTTTATTGAGCATTCTTAAAAACAAAAAAGAAAATTACATTATAATTAATTCAACAAATGTACAAAACACTAATCGTCTTAAGTCTAATTCAATATCTAGTAGTTTCATTTTTTTATAGTGACCTGACATGAAGAGCGGTCTATGAGCGAAGGTAAATACAACCGTATATACATGTCTGCTTGCAAGAGTCACCTTCACTATACTGGCTTGCTATATCCGGTTACTCCATGGGTTAAAAGTGGCGGATATACTGACATATCCGGGATGACATACTGACTTAATAACCATCATCGGACTGTCTTCAACTCTATTAATTAATGTCTATATTTTAGTCTATAGGCGATCAAAATGGGTTTAACTTTTCAAAGATATGAAGTCTCTTGACCGCAAAATCATATTCTCAAGTATTCTATTAAGATTACAGCAGTTAAATTAAACACTATAATACCCTGTAACTATACCGAATTAAATAAAAATATCAATTTAAATTGCGACGCTGCTTAGTCTATAAGGCTTGATAGTAACATCTACCTTTAAGATAAATAAATTAAAGAAATACACATTGACCTTTAATTGACCCCTAGCTTATATTACTATCACCAGCAAATTGCCAATCAATTTAAAATTAGCTAAAATCTAAACACTTCAATTACTTGAGAGAACTATAGTACCTACTTAATAAAAAACGAGCACCAATTTTGCTATTTACAGCACACAGAGGTCGATTGCGCGCGCATCTAAACATTAGTTCTAAAATGGCAGTTAATAAATTGCTTTCCATTGTTCTGCGATTAAAATCCCCAGGGTTTCATTACTATGGCTTCAACGGCTTTCGAATAAATTAATTACTAATCTTAACGAATCCAAAATAAGACCTCCCAGACTCAAGCCAGAGTGTTCTATTCTGCTCCTTTTGTGATAAACTAAGAACATCGCCTTTGTATAGATGCGCTACGGTTTGAATCGAACATGTTCTCTGAACGCTCAGTTCTGAAGATTTAATATCACCTAAGGAACAAACTGAGAGACGACGCGGCTCACCTCCTCTTTGTTGCGCGAAAATTGTGTAGGTACACGACTGTTTTGACAGGTATTGTATCTGAAATTAAAATTTATATTACATTGCTATTACGTATTAAGTCACAAATGAATATTAGTACCTACTTGTGCATAAATTATGTAAATTCCTTCTTCTAATATTCTAATATACGACAAGTGATCGGAGATAGAATCCGAACCATCGTGGAGTCGCAATGCTTTATCACTGTCTATTGTTGATATTTTGGGGTCCAAAATCCATGGACCAATCGTAACTGTGAACAAAGAAAGATTATCTAACTCCAATGACAAGACGCATAAACATTACGTACCTAATATTTGTATAGCATAAAGTATTGACTTGAACTGTCAATGTGACAGATATTGTATGAATGAAATGTCACTTTGACAGCTCAAAACAATATTTTAAGCAATACAAATGCTAATTAATGTTTACGAATTTTGTCGCTAAAGTAGTCCAGGAACACCACGAAACGTCACAGCGGAATTAAAGTGAATTTTAATACGTAACAGAAAACCGAGTATAATTTTTCTCTTTAGTTAAAACATATTCACGATTAACTTCAGAAATAAAAAATTGAATTTATATGTTTAAATTATAATTTGATAATTATCGAAAAATAATAATTTTTATCAATGTCATAACCGGAATAATATCCGTTTGTTTTGGATTCCATTTTATTATATTTAGTTTTTTTATTATTATAAGATTAATAAGATTTAATATAATAACTCACGTTTTGATTGTACATATGCTTCACCGCTATAACCACTAAAATGGGCTACGAGGAGACCTGAAAATGTACCAAAAAAAAAATATAGTGAAGTTACAATATAAAACAATCACTACAGTCGTGCCGGATTTAGGGGATGAATGTGTAAAGTTCAGGTTGACAAAAAACACCCATCTCGTCATACCCCGTCACCGTCAACTGATCTCGAAGCGGGACTAGGTCTCTCCATGAGCGTTACGCTTGAAAGTGGTGGGACAGGTCAGAGAAGGCTTGAATATAAATACGAATTCGTTGTACTTTAAACATAAAAAGTTCTTACTTTTAGCTGCAGAAGAGACAGTCTTCATTTGAAACTCGTGGTTGTTTAACCCGTCATTTTTTACATTAAAATTATAATTTTCATATTGATTTGGAAGTTGCCTTTGCATTTGTTGACTTAATTTGACTGCAGCAGATACATCAGTTACTTCAACTTTAGTAACTTCGAATTCCCCCCTCAAAGTCTTAAGTTCATTCCAGAAGTAAAATGAAAGACAACTCGTAGCAATAATCGCGCCAATATTTATACAAATAATTACAGCGTTAACATACATGTAACAAGCGTGTCTCTCTTTCCTTATTTTATAGATCGGTATAAAAGGATCCATGGCTAAAAATAAAATAACAATTACAACAAAGTACTAAATAAATAATCGCATTAAGGTCATAGCTCTTATCAGTGTTATTGTGTTATTATTATCATTCTCATAATTGTCAGGATTTCTATATTAGTTAAAATACATATATTAGGAATCAATATGTGGTTACGACTTATTCGAATTCTTTTGTTTATTTACTTATTTTAAAATATCGGATATTTTTATCTGATTTACGCTTTATGGGAAAAATAGTCACGCTCCATAACGCACAAATTTTGGTTGACAATATCTACTCTAGAATTTAACTTACTATTTTTTATGATTACGTTTCAAAACTGCGTGAGAATATGAACCAGAACGACGTTCTACGAAATCTTATTATGATAATAAAGAAATAGTAATAAATGTAATTAAAAACATACCAGGTCCCATATTAAACGTAGGTTTAGGTTGTGAATAGCCATCATTTACGAAATTACTTCTGACGTCCATTTTTGAAAGTATATACGAATTGTAACTTTGCAAATAAAATAAAACAATTAATGGAAAACGCGTTTGCACCGTCCCAAGTCGTCTTCGTGAATGCATTGATCCCAACTGGTCGCACCACTCGCATCTCTTGACTGCGAACCATAACAAACAATCCGTAGTATGAGTAATCAAAACTATCGTTTTTAAACAATTGAGAATAGTTTTCAAATAGATCTAGAATATAAACTTGACCTTGTTATATATAAATTGTAATATAATTCTTCTAAATTAAACATTTATTTTGTCTGTTTGAAGTTTGAAAATTGCTAACCAAACAAAATGTACGGGTACAGTTAGCAACGTAAATATAATTTTAAAATTAATTCATGTATTCAAAATTACTGGCTAGAGTATTTTTTTTTGTTAGCAGTACTAAATGTTTAACAAAAGCCAGAGAACAAGATACAGTCTACTATACACTTTATGTATAATAATTATTAATTAATTATTATATTATAGTTGGCCTATACTATTAGTAGCTATAAAATAAATGCAAAGTCTAGTATCTCCTGTTGTGTGGGTAACTTCGAAACAAGGGGATTTATCCATCCATCTATAAAAAATATGCAAAAACAAAAATCCCATCTAAACTTGTTCCACTTATTGTATCAAATTAAAGATATTGAAAATAAAGTCTTGCAGACACGGCTATTAAGTTGAAATTGACTGGATTTAGTAGGTACGCAGACCGGTTATTCTCCAGCTACCTTCAAGCTGATCCCGAACGGTGATGACGTCACTACACGTGTTATAGTTAAACACGATGAAATTGCCAATGGGATTAAAACCCCAACCTTTCTATGACAAATTACCATTATTTTAAAATTAAAACAATTGAATGATTAACATAAACTCTTCACCCAAATATGGTGATGCGAATCATCGGAATTAAAATTAGATCACGATGAAATGTATTTAGAGATGATAGTATATTTTTAGGTCTCATGTCAAGGTCTATTAACTTAAATAGGTCATACAGATGTTATTACTAATACTTACCGATATGGTATCAATATCTATAAAAACAATGACCATTGTTTTATAAAAATAGAGGAGAAAAATGCTTATGTATTTGTAATTTTAAACATTGGAAATTTTGCAGTCAAAACGGTTGTGTGTGAAATAAAATATACTCAATACTAAGTCTTTTAAAATTAGTACGAAAATAATAAATAATAGTTCCATTCCCATTAAACAAATTCATACACTCAACCTTATAACAGAGCAAAAATATATACCTATATTAAACTTCTACACATTTAGTATTATTATTTAATTTCACTTGTTTTTTTTTAAATATCAATTATACTGTTATTATTATTAAATGAAATTGTATTTAGACTTTAAAAATAGATCATTATTCGCAATTAATTAATTAACATTATAGCATCAATTTTTATATTGGTAAAAACAATTGAAATAAGACAAACATAACGAATTGTTTTCCGAAGACAGGAAATTAGTAATCGGATGTAAAACAATTTAATGAGAATGCCACTTAAGCTGTAGAGCTAAGTTTCGAGAAGTTAATGTTTACTACGGATACCGGAACCACGTGTTGCATTAATAGTCACACAGGAATCCGTAATTGGAGATACGAATATTTTTATTGAAACGCATAAGCGTTTACTACTAGCAATTAAGGTGAGTATAGTGGTATTGTTGACAACTTTATCTTTTGTTTATTAGATGTTTTTTACTAGGTGCCTGGCCTGTCTTTTTCATGTCATTTTTTACAAGCTCTTTAACTGCTAATATGATAGTAGCCTGGGAATGCGATCCACGAAAACAATTGCTGCTCATTGCTCATATAATATCGACTTGAGAAGATGAGTGTGTTGTATTGTGTGTGTATTATGATTGACAAGCTGATCACAAAACAAACAGTTGTTACTGAAGGAAGACAATTTAACATTGTCTTAAAGATCCGTAGCTCAGTGGTCAGCAGATTTTAACATAACTATCTATTGAGATAAGTCTTGACTATTGGCAGATGTCCTTGATTAATCAACACAATTGATTTTTAAATATAATGTCAACTCTATTTAGTAGTGATCTCTCACACTCTCTATAACGTAGAAATTAGTTTGTTTGGTTTACCTTGTTATCCACTCTAAATAACGTCAACAATACGTCATTAAGCAATAAACAGTTATTTCTAAGTTGCAGAAATTAATAAGAACTGTGGCTGTATACTAGAGATGTTCCGACTAGTCGGCCACTAGTCGGTAAAGCCGACTATCCGGCCACTATCGTAGTCGGCGACTAGTCGGTGACTAATCGGTAAAAAGCGCCGACTATCCGGCTTCTTACTTTGTGTCTATTTCTCAATAAAATGTATGTGTTACTTCCTTGTAAAGAAAATATATTGATGACATTTATCAAACAAAATTAGTATCTTAATTAAAAAACAAATCAACATAATATTTAATGACATATATTGCAAGACTGCGTGATAATATTTGAAACTATCGTCAAACTAGTGAGCTGTAAAACTCAAAAAACTTTTTTTGTTATTTATATTTGTCCACATGTCAGTAGTGACTGAAATTGCAGCGAATCAGCTGTTAACGAAGTGTCACGGGAATCCCCTAAACCGTAGTTGGCTTGGCCGATTAGTCGGCCGACTAGTCGGCTTATTTACAACCGACTAATCGGCTAGTCGGCTAGTCGGCCAAAGTCATAATCGGCACATCTCTAGTCTATAACGATATGATCCAATGGTATTTAATTTTGACAAACGAAATGTATCAATAAATATCTTAAATTAATATTTGGTTCATATGAGTACTTTAGGTGTCAAAGGAATTTGTAAGAAATGAGGCTAAAATGAAACAGACGGACAGACTCGTTCGTTTACAATATGTAGTATGAACCACAGTCTATTCGGGGAACAGGTGTTGATAGACTGCGCGGGTTCAAAACAAATTTTATTGATATTAAACAATTGTGTTTAGTATTGCTTTGTTTTCAACGTATTTTGAAAATATGTTTACAGTTCGATGTGTGAAATTTTCCATTGATACACGTGTCTCCTTTAGTCTTTCTCTACTTTATTCACGCAGGTTATATTATGTAGTATTACGATGACCACTGATTTTTCCACATACATACTTCTAAGAGTGCAGTAGAGTTGGGCCACGGGATGATATATTTTGTTCTAAAATCAGAGGCGGTTTTATTTATAGTTCAGAGTGTGTAGGACTGATAGGTTAATAATAACTTTTGTTTCCTCATGAAATCTATTTTAAAAGAATTTTGCCCGCACACCTACCAGAGGGCGCTGGGGTATTGATTGCTCACGGGCGCCACATGGGCTAGAGCCGCCTCTATCCACAATAGAAGATCTCCTAACAGATACAGAGTAACCTTAATATAACGACCCTCAATATAACGATTTCCTCGAAATAACGAATTTTTCGAAATCCCTTAGAACTGCCTGTAAGAGCTAATGCAAAATATACCTTTACATTACGAATACATTTGTTAAAAACCTTTTAATAAAGAATCTTCAATCTTTGCAAAATATAAAAAGAAAGTATTATTTACTTCTATTTAAGCAGATTAGTACCTACGTAAAGCTGAGATTAATATTTTTTTTGTTAAAACGAATAGTAGACCAACCTGATTTGTGTATAACGAACCTGATTGTAACAAATTAGGTACTTGATATAACGAATTATTTTCTGATTCCCTTCAGTATCGTTATATCAAGGTTGCACTGTATTACGAATAAAGCTAGATTTAAATGTATATACACATAATATAATATAAAACTTTGGAATAAAGTATGGCAAAACAAAATTATACAAAAAAAAACGCCTTAATAAAAAGTATTAACATATATAAAATACATTGCGTCTTTGAAAGTATATATATTGAGGCGTTTATTTGTCAATAATATTTGTAATAACTCTATTAAATAATGAATGAATGAAATGAAAATAGTTTATTAGCATAGGCACTAAAAACGTGCGCTTGCTCATCGTTAGGCTCTACAATTGCTTCGGAAAGGCGTATGATGAGAAGAATACTACAAGAAACTCAGTTCAAAATTAAAAAAACTGAACTTTAATTCAGAGAAAAAAAAAGTAAATAGGAATTCATAAATCATGGACCACAAGAATTAAAATTAGATCAGATCCACGGTGCAACTGCACCGCAATCAGCAAACAATAATATGAAAAACAATTATATAGACTCTAAGGTTTTTTTAAAAATAGTTTTCGTTATTATATTTTACTAAAGATATTTACTCGATGAAAATTGTAGAAAATTTGAGTTATTTCTATTTAGACATGTCTAAGATTCTTAAATGTCTGACGAGAAATTCCTAGCATAAGTCAGTACAACGAAAATAGGTTTACAATTCTTGATTATTTTTAGATCATTATTTTTACCTTTTTTTAGTGCTATCAAGTCTGGATTAATTATTGTTTCCAAATTAAGTTGAGAAAGTGATAATAAATGTTTTAATTAAATAGTCTATACTGTTACGTTAATAATGATATTTATAATACAGTTCATACTCAGAAATCATAATATTTGAATTAATGACCATTTTGGTCTTATCTTTTAATACTCTGAAGATGCGGGAACGACTTAAATATTCGGTCAACAAAGGTTAATCTCCACGCTTTTGTTAGTGCATTTTTTACTAGTCCAGGGATTGTCCGGGCAATCGCGCGGGGCGTACGCGGCGACCTATCTCCGTTGGATGCGCATGCGCATATTCTCCAGTTCTCCACTTGTTATTAGTGCGCGTCGCTGTACGCGCGTGTCCCACTCTCCGCGCGGGTACTTCTCACGTGGACGTTCGTTCCTCAGTTGACACATTTAAAAGTATCGCTGTGTCCTGCTCTTTATAATGTTCAGATAACATTAATTAATACTGTTATTTCGCCTCAGAGCAATCGAATGACCTCTGTGTTATGTTAAGTGTTGTGGATATTTCACCTTACAAGTTGTTGCCGGTAACAATGTACACTCAAACTGATGCACTGAACGAGGTAAAGGACATGTCTAAGAACTTGGTGAGTGGTGAGTTCGAGAGGGAGTATCGTGATGGCATGCTGGAGAAGCCTCAACGTCCGAGGCGGCTGTGTATGACAGTTTTGTTGGTCATTATTGGTGTGATGGCTGCGTGGTTGGTGGCGCTGACGGCAGTGCATGAGTTGCAGCTGAGCAAGCTGAGACAAGACGTAGATGCCATGTCCGCGGATATGATCGCGTTAAAAATGAGTATCGGCTCACTTAACCAGAAACTGCTCAACCCAAAGATATCTCCAATAGAGGATACGGTGAGTTTTATAATTCCTAGAAAGCAATTAGTTAATTATGTTAACAGAACACTAATTAAAGCGATCTATGATAATGTTATATGAAGAAATGAATTTGTGTAGAAAAATAATGAGCGTGGAGTCGTCTTTTATTATTCATTTTTGTTGTTAGTTATAGGGGTAGCTCTAAATACCGGTTTTATACGTGCTAGGAATATACGCTTAATGATGTGCCTAGGAGAGCAATTATCTTCAGATAAGAAAATACTTGCGGTGCCTGTGAACAAGAAATAGTTGATTAATTAAATACAATTGCTCTTTCAATGATCACGTGAATTGCTTAGAATATCGTCATTGTATAGTTGATTGCTATAAATTAAGATTTACTTGACTGGCATTGTCAAGGATCTAGGTTCGAATTCCATTGTTAGATAACAAGTTTGCGATTGAAATTGGAAGTTACAATTGTCTATTTAATAATTCCTGAGGAATAATCCTCTTAAAATTTGAAATGTGACGTTTTGTTCTTTTTTTGTTATGGTATTGGGACTTGAAATGGTTGCTAACAATACCCGCGCATTGTAACACGAGTAGGTACGTATACCTACAAACGTATGCGCAGGTAAAAATAAAAACTTACTAAATTATTAATATTTTAATTAAATATAAAACACATTTTATGAGAAACTTTATATTAGTAATATTTATTATTGAATATTTAATTGTAGTGAGATTTTTCATACTGATCATCATATTAAATGCACTTACCAAAATCCTTTGTATCTGGTGCAGTGTTAAAAAAAAGGATGCACACTCAAAATTAATTCGACAAGCTTTTCTCCACAAAGGATATCTAAAGTTTACCTTCAAAAACAGGTTTGTTCGCATAAAAAATAAAGAAGTTCATTCTTGATATTTTTAGAATCGATTTGGGTTTGGATTTAAAAACAATAAACTACAATACAATAGGTGATATTGTATTCTTTTTTACATTAAATCGAAACGATTTAAATCAAGATTGTTCATGTATGATATTATTTAGACGTGACATACGAGTAAATGTCAACATCACAAGAATACACCACCAGTAGATCGACTTTTGCCTCCTTGACTTTTCCTGCAGTGAATTATGATGAAGTCCTACGGTTTTTTGCGACCAGTAGCGCTATTTACGTGACTATGTATCTATGCTTCGATACGCGACGATAAATGTTAAAAAAACTCTATTTATTTCTGTGACTCCAGTACTATGTCGGCAATCTCTAGTATACAATAAATATCTAGTAATATAAATAAGTTTGGTTTAAAACAGAAATAACCAAACGTTATCTTGACATCCATTTATTGCCAAAGACAGCAAGTGCATAATAAAAAACAAAAGAAATTGAAATTAGTGTTATTTTGCAATTAAATTCACAATAAACTTAGTTTCTTATTTGACATTATACGCATTATTAATAAACAACGTTATCTACTTGATTAATTGATATAACTATTTTTTATTAGATTTTTAATTGAAAATAAAGTGATCTTTTATGTTTATACTAGCTTTTACCCGCGGCTTCGCTCGCATTTAAGTCATTACATAAGTATCAGAGATCATTTCAATAGAAATGTATCAATATGATTCCAAACAACTGAAACTATAGTCAGTTGGAAACTATAGTAAAATATGTATTTTTTTAAAATAAAAAGTATCCTATGTCACTTCTAGTACCTCCAAAAATATGTGTAAGTAATTGTTGCGTGAAAACGTAACAAACAAACTCACATTCACATTTATAATATTAGCAGGGATATTATGTCAGGTGTGTGTGTAAAAGATTAATAAAAAATGTCGCAATACGATGCTCGCGAGCAATGAACGGCGGACTGATACAACTGGAAATGTCCGTACTATAAATAACCCACATTTACCTTTAAAGATCCATTGGTAATTGATTGAAGCACTCTTTGATTAACACTTATTGATACAAATTGTTCTATTTGAGTTGTAATATAAACATTTAAAAGCAATATTATTTATTACCCTTTTCTATAATAAAGCTATTAGTATTCAATATCAGAGGCGGCTCGTCCTAAAGAGCGCTGGTGCAGTGCACTCCCACGAAAATTACAGAACTTATATTACAGCGGCGTAGATATAGGTAATATAATATATTATTGTATAGGCATAGTAGAATAGAATGAATGTAATGTAAGGATAGTATGTATTATGAAGAAATATAGATTACTTCTGTAATTTTCGTGGGAGTGCACTGCACCAGCGCTCTTTAGGACGAGCCGCCTCTGTTCAATATAAATAACAATTTGATGAAAAACAACTTTTGACAATACAGCTATATTTGAAATGTTATTACAGTTTTAGTCTTTACCTTGTGCTAGACATATCTGTCTCCTAACGTACTTAAGTTATTAATAATAAACAAATTAATTGTAAAATAAAAAGTGGAATAATTCGAAGATTATTTCATACTAATATCTGAGGTGAGGAGTCTATTTTGCATTTGGCTTTTTCGTAGTCCTCGAAATTTGTGAGCAACAGACTAGCATCCGTATTACAGTTACTTAATAGTATTCGTATATTCAGTGTATAATGTTTCTTCCGATATATGTTGAACATAACTGTTAGGTTAGCAAACTTAAATTATTTTTTCTTCTATGTATATGTTATTGTTATGTGTGAGTTTGTTGTATATGTTTAAATAAATAAACCATTGAAATCTTAAACTTGAATACTAAATGAAGAGCTAACATTTATATATTAAAAAAATTGTCATTGACAGAACTATATATGTTATTAAATTTAAATTAAAAACTTCGCAAATTTTTTCTCGTAAAAACTCATTTAAATAAGTGAAAATAAATATTACGTTAATTTTAAGGAAATTTATTAAGAGTTAAACCTACAAATGGAAATAAGATATATTAACGTTGAGTGATCTCCTTTCAAGATGACTGTCTCTACCAACTGCACATTACGTATGTTATGTCAATGCCACCATGAAGTATAGTGGGGTAAGGCACACGTGAAAGGGCCTAAATTTGTTTACGTTATTCAAGGCAGGTTAGTGCGTAATTTATAATGTTATGTTTAGTGGTGTTTTTTTATTCATTTCCACTAACCAACGTAGCCGCATTAAATATAATCATTATAAATAGATTGAGCGGCGGAAGTTTACAAACTCACTTCTTGGGTTGCGGCCAGAGTACGGGGTTCATTCTCGAGCTAATATTATCGTATTTGAATTGCATTTAGATTGAATAGTTTCATTTTAAATTGTTAATCGTAAGGAGGAATAGAGAAAATAAGGTACATAATTATGTTTTTTTTTTTTGAAATTCATATCTGAATAATATGACATATTAGTATGTAACTATGTAACCTGTCGTGTGGAAATTAACATAATAATACGCCGTATACGTGAAGAAACCAATTTGTGTTTGTAAAACGGAAAGAAAAATCGTATTCGAATTTCAGAGTAGGGCGTTTAGAAGATCGTACGAGAGTGCGTTAGACGTAAGTGCTTGTGCCTATAACCTACGCATAAAATAATAAAATGCAATTATAATTCTAACATCAATAAGAAGAGGAATCCTGTTTGCTATCAACATATTTGTGAAGCGCTTACCTTATCTATTCTCAACGTTTAACGATTTTATTTTAGCTTTTTTTTATAAATGATCGATCGAGTTTCGAGTGGCTTTTTCTATCAATAAATAATCTCAGTTTTATTCTAATTTAAATAGAGGAAAAATATGAGTTTTAAAATTAAGAACGGCTGTAATGAAAAAAAAACAACCTAAATTTCAGTTAGGTCTAAGGTTACTCATGAAATACTATGTGATATGCAATCGCGTATCGAAAGCTGTGAAGTCATTGTGTTTAACCATGACCATCTCGATTAATGTATTTATATGCATATATATATACAACATATAATACTAACCTATTTAAGTCACGTCAATATAAACTTAAAACGCGAGGTTTAAATTTAACTTTTCTAAGAAATTAAAATACAATATAAAAATTAAAATAATATATAATTAATGACTCAACATTGCTTTAAATGCTTAATTGGCTAATTGTTTGTTATTTAAGTTTTATGTAATTAGGTCATATTTTTAAATACAGCTAGAGTTTCATTTAGTTACTTTTTGTGTATTCATTTTTTTCTTGATAGTATTTTGTTTATTATTGTAATCGTTTATCAAACTTGAGTGATATTAACACTAGATTTACCAGCTTAAATATACCTATTTCTACCAAAACCAAAAAAAGTATATATTTGTTACAAATATATATAAAATAATATAAAGTTCATAAAACTAATTCTTCTGTTATAGATTAAAGAAGATTAGAAGAATTAAAGAAAATGTTAGATGTAGTAGGAATTTTAATTTGATCTTGCAAGGCCAGTCATTTTGGCTGGTCTGGTAAATCTAGTGTTAATTGTTAATACTTGTAATATATATGATAATATTAAATCTCGCATCTATTAAATAAACACATGTATAATTGTTTTTATATAAACAATAATTTTATCTCATAGCGATGGAAAACCACAATGTTATACAAAAATTGTTTAATTCAAAAACAGATAATGATAATGACTGTACAGTTACTCATGTTTTAATAAAATATGACACTTTGATGATATTTCGCTTATTGTTTGAAATATAAATCACTCTCATTATGCCGGCTGAATAAAGTAACTATTATAAATAATGTCGCGTTTTTATCGTATTCCAATTAAGATAGAACATAAATCTAAAGTAGACAGAGCGAACGCGATCTGAATATATTATGACAATGTTGTTTTCTATTAGATATTTATATAATTGCAAATAAATATCTATATATATAAAAATAAGTGGCAATTTTCGTTACAATTTTATAACTCAAGAACGGGCTCACCTATCCAAACCAAATGTTTAGGCTTTGTTCGGACTATTTAGTAGATGGTTTATGTGAAGTTTGCACAAAATCGGTAGAGCGGTTCTTCATTTATCACATTTTTTGTAACAAATTAATTCAATAAATGGCGGATTGTGCTGTCAAATTGAAACTATTTTCAGTGTTGACAGTAATTGAAACTTTTTATGTCATTCATGCTGTTTGATGCATGAATTTGATGTATCAATTATTATTTTTTAATATTTCTATTTATACGTAGCGAAGCACATACCAGGCCGCTAGTAATTTTATATGCGAAAATGTTATCTCTGTGTCGTGTGTAATTCATTAATTAATTAATAAGTATATAAATATAATAAATTATTATTCCAAGTTATGATCGCTCTATATGTAAGAAATCGGCTCAAAAAAAATTGTCATATGAGATTTATTTTTGTGAATAGAGTAAAAATAAATATTTTTTTGTAATATAAAAGAAAATTAGGATTTGTAGAGATTGGAAAATATTCGTAATTTAAACACATGATTGCTATCAAACAACGACATTCTAGTCTGACTCTACATGAATAGTTTAAAAAACAAGCCAATTTTAATAATCAAAACAATTGAATGTAACTATCTTTCGTTACCAAAGTGAGGGTCCTATATATCACGTTTAAAAAAATTCCACACGTCAATATTTTCCACGTCTTCCCAAATATTATTATAATTTTTATATTTTTAGATTCAAAGAGGCCAGTCTCATCAATAAATTGGATTTCCTTGTTCATTTGTTTTTTCTTTGCGGTCATTCGTAGACAGCTGTTTTGAAACTTTGACCCGATCTCTGTTGACGTGTTCCTGTTATTTCTCTATTCACCATTGTTGGAATTAATTGTGAATCACACTATAACAGAATTAGCAGGAGCCTTATTTGCTGTGACTCAAGGACGATGACCTATGAACTTATTTATGTTTTTTTTGCATCAACGCACGTAACACATTTATTTTATTGCAATTTGCTATACTATATAAGACGTACGTAAATTTAATTTAATAGTTAATGTTTAATATGTCTTAATTTAATAGACTGATGATGGCATTAGCCCAGTATGCCGTCCTGGGGAAGTACCACCACTTTCAAGCGGAACACCCGTGAAGTGACCTAGTCGCGTTTCTGGATCAGCTTGGAAGTAGCCGGGGTAACGAGAGGAGTGTGCCCTGTTTGGACAGAGCACAGTCGACTGTTGCGCGTGGACATGTCTGTGGTAACAGTTGTCTGTGCCCATGGACCGCACTCTAGCTTAACATCAGGCGGAGTGTGGTCGTATGCTGGGCTATCAAAAAAAATATAAAAAAATCATACAATAGTCCTTAATGAATTCATTAGGAAACCAAGTTATGTATATTCCGTCCCTTTATTCTGTTACCTCAGTTATAACAGGATGACAGTTCGACCATTTAATTTATTTTATACATTTACAATGTCAAAAAAGTTTATCATGTTATTAGTATATCACCAATATTATAAGCCCAGTGGGCTTATGCGCTTTAGACAGCATCTAGGCTCTTCGTAGTAACTAATTTAAAAGATATTTTATTACTTAATTATTCGACGTTTTCAGTTAACCACGATGGTTTATTATAATTTAATATAATAAATTATAAAAACCTCTATCTAGTTTATTCATAACTCTTTAAGCAACACATTTTTCATATTTTATCATTTAAAAAAAAATGTATTTATATACCTATGGCACATTAAAACAGATTAAAAATGGCGTCTTACAGCTATTACTGTTGAAATGCACCAATAAATTAAAAGAGTAGCCTACGTCATCGTCTAGACGTTTCTAGGACATCTAAAGACCTGACTGTATTAATACACATGATAATTATCAGATCTAATGCAGCTTCGAGTTGATTGCTATTTATTACAGACACTTAAAAGGGCAGAGTTCAAACCAAATTACGTTGTATTATTTATATAGCTAAATTATTACGCGTGTATACTGTATCCGAATAAATGACAAACGACTCGAGTAAATATGAGTATTAGATAATGAAATAACATCAAGTCCAAAATATCACCACATTTCGCCTGATGTTAAGCTAGAGTGAATTTTATGAATATCCCTGTATCTGCCAATGGCACTATCTGATTTCATAAAATGAGTTCAAGTTAGTCTATGTCAGTCATTTTTAATTATGAATAAAAGTGAATTTATTTGTTTTAGGTTTAAGTGTTTTGTTTTGGTAGCCCTTGTCTTGATAGTCCGAAATGAAATGAAAATAGTTTATTAGCATAGGCATTAAAGGTGTGCGCTTGCTCATCGTTAGACTCTACCGTGACTTCGGAAAGGTGTATGACGACATGAATACCACAAGAAACTCGTCAATGCATGAAATAATTAACAAAAAAAATACTGAATTTTAATTCTGAAAAAAAAAAACAATCTTAAATCTGTTCAATGGTAAAATCATAGTTCAAGCTCGAGTTGTTATTATTAAATAGAGTGTTTAAGTAAGCTCGAACATTTTAAAATAATATTAAAAAAAAAAAGAATGCGTAAATGGCAAATAATTGGTGCCATTGATCTTTACAAAAAGTCTAAGAAATTGACGTTAAAACAACAATTTTAAGGTCATCCATAATTAATGTTATTACGTAGATGTTATTTATCCTCATTGAACATGTGTCCTTAGTTATTTGATCCTTATATTTTAAACCTTCTTACACACATATGACTACAATTCAGTTAATATAATACTATAAAGCAATTATTACTAATAGGTGCAATCACTCGGGCGGAGTTTTGTCATATGCTAAGGAAAATAAATGGCATTGATACCTGTAAAGATTTTCACCTGTTATTTACAGTAGCCTGGGAAGTGACCATATAATCGTTCATATTGACAGGACTTGTTTTAAGATGATTTCAAAACACGACTACGTCACTTGATAGCTGTTGAAAACAATTGAATTACCATTTTGATGTTTTGACAGTTCCTTTTTTAAAATAATTATTATGACAATTAAAAAAAAAGAATATCAATTTTAAATCTTTAATATATATTATTATTGAATATTACTGGGAATATTGGTAATTGAAATGAGTGTAAAACTACCCTTAAGTAAAATGTTGAGCACGCTCAGGTGACACCCTTTGTTAACGTTGTAATTAACGACGACACGAGGGAACATAAAAGAACACCTCCGATCAACTTTAATAATGTTTATTTTTGTATTTAGAAAGAACAATAGAGAGAATCATACGCACTGTTTTTATGGAATCTTCATCATAGAGATCACGCGGTCATTTTTTTTTATTACAAGAACGTAAATCCAATTTCCTCTAACGTCAGTTTCCTTTCCAAAGGCTCGTTCATGCTTGTATTTATCGACAGTGAAATAAGAAAAATATTAGATTGGTACGTTTGACTGAAAATGACTTTTAGCCTAATCAGCCGGCTCAGGGTCAATACTATCACGTGTATTATATAATAAACCAGCTTTTATCCGCGGCTTCGCTCGCATTTAAGTCATTAAATAAGTATCAGATATCATTTCAATAGAAACGAATCAATATGATTCCAAACAGCTGAAACTATAGTCAGTTGGAAACTATAGTAAAAAATATATTTTTTTCATAAAAGTATCTATGTTACTTTCTAGTACCTTGAAAACGTAACAAACAAATTCACATTTATTATACTAGTTTAGTAGGGATATCGTCCAGTCATTTCTGTTATTTCGTTTATGTAATAAGCTCAAAATAATAGAAAATTAAACTCAAATTTAAATAAATAAAATACATTTCTAAGATCAAAAGATGCACTCTCAAGCTTTCCAATTGACGTTCCAATCCGCCTACCTTTTATTGCAATAGCGTGGGTGCAGCCTAAGAAGTCGAAGGTCGTAAGGTCGGGCTGTTTATAATTAATCCGACGCATATTTCACTATTTAAGTATAGCTACCTTGTTATAAATATGTTCCGGTGAAATTGGTGTTCTGTATTTTACATATTAGTTTTCAAACTCTTAAATTTAGGCGGTCTATATATGATAGCGGAAGTGTTCTTGTGTTTATATTTGTGCGCACAATTTGGCATAAAAACTATGTCACATAGTTTAGAAATTAACGAGAAATACAATATGTGAAACAAAATTTATTTTCAATAAAATAATATTCAACTTAAAATCTAGACTAGACTT